>JBAMJV010007780.1:0-113424 GCA_037951105.1 Echinarachnius parma
GTACTTCTAGTCCACACGAGTACCAAACTAGTCAGGCCACCATATTTTCTTGATAACATAGTAATGCATATACATGTTATAAACAACATAAGCAACTATTCTCGCGGGTATCATAGCGCTTACAAAAATAAAAACAATACATTATACAACCACAAACTAACTGTTCAATTTCAATAGAGTCACCTGACGAAGTACAGCAGCGTACAAAACGTCGTGAATATATTTGTTTATTTCATCACACTTCGCGAGACAATTGGATAATATTAAACCCTTCATCTACTCCGCGATGGATAACATCTTTCGATTCAACATATTGTTATAAGTTTGATCAATTTGTTGGTAATGATTTGGAGCTGGACGATTGCATTTGCTTGATCACAATGGGTGGAATTCACAAAGGAGGAATGTGTAGGAGGTTTGTACAAACCATGGTTTGACGATGGTTTACATCTATGGAATGCTGCTCGCATACCGTAAATTGTAAATGAACATTGTTAACAAGTATGGAGTTTACATTCCTTCTCCATCAGTTTACAAATGGCATTCCATAGATGTAAACCTTGGTCAAACCATAGTTTGTACAAACCTCCTACAAACCTGCTTTGTGAATTCCACATTATCTGTTGATGGTCGGTTGGTTGGTTGGACGGTTGGTAGGTAGGTCGGTTGGTTGTTGGTTGGTCATTTGATTATAGTTGCTTGGTTGGTTATTCGTTGATTTTTACAGACGCGTTAATTCAATTATGATTACTCGCGCCTGGGACCGCCCTTTATCGTCACCATCCGAGAGACGTACACAAAATAAGTTACAAACCCCGGGTTGGTTTAAGACCAGGGCCCATATTCATGAAAGCCCGCTAGCTTGGTTCCTTGCAAAGTCTATTTTGGATGGCGTGGCTACGAATTAAACACAAGATATGTTAGTGGCTAACTAGGGTTAACCTAGTGGGTACCTAAAGCTTACCCAGCTAACCCTAGTTGGGGACTAGGAAAACTGTTTGTTGCTCAATGAAAAGCGCATTTAAAATACACTTAGCAAGGAACTAAGCTAGCGGGGTTTCATGAATATGGGGCCAGAACACCAGAATGCCTCCCATGCCACTTAAATATGACACTGCCCTGAACAATTAACCAAACGTGTGGACGGACCTCTGACTCTGAGAGTAAGTGTTGACGCAATGTAAATTGCACTTTTTACAGGTTCCCTCCTGAACCTTGTAAATTCCACCGTGTCAATACATCGTTAGCTGAGAATAATAATTGGGCGTTAAGTTAATATTGTGCTAAATTGAGTTATGAATCCCATATTGATTGTCAGAGATTCTTCTCTGTATTGCCAGATTTTCAGACAATATTTATACATTTTGACAGTATTGATACAAATAAAAGAGAGATACACTAGGAGTATATTCTGAAAACTATATTATCTTTAATACAGTTTATTTTTATTTTTTAGAAAAGACAGTTTTCAGAATACACCCCATGGATTTCTACCAGGCTCACAAACATCAAACATGATTATCTTTAAGGTATAACAAATTGACTTAGCGCCCTTCTCTTTCTTAACGTACGACAAGGAGGTCAGATTCAGCAGGCAGTCGATTAGCTGATTGGATTATTCTATATAATTACATTATATACGTCACGTCATGTCTGTGTCACGTGATATTTGTGTGGGGTAAAAATGTTGTTGTTCCGTATAATCCTAGATTTTAAAATTGTTCACTGAGTAAGCATATTACACGATGGGCTCATATATGATATGAAATGGGTTAAGTCCTATGCCACATATAGTAAGCGATGACGCAAAAATACTGCTGAAAACTGCTTATCTACTATAAGTTGAACCAAGAAGATTCTGCTAGGATCGAAAATGTAGGCCCGTTTAATATTGACTCTCACAAATAATAAGCGTTACGCTGTATAGACGGTATAATAGACATGTCACTATTATAGATCTCGGGTGAAATTAATCTGTTTGAATATGACCTGCGGACAGAATAGGTGTTAGCTTTCGTATTCAGAATAACGTATGAATGGCTTTAACTCATTCAGGATCGATTGATTTAGCTATAACATGCATTCTCCATAGACCCAAGCCCTAGTATGTTCGGGACCAATCACGAATGGGTTAATCAAATGTACCTTGAACGTTGAACAGGTGAATATTATAAAGCAAATCTTTCACTCGTAAAATTTGTCCCCGGGGTTGATCTGTTGTTTTGTCTACTTTTTCTGGAAATATTCGAGCTTAGATAAATCTCTTTATGCAGACCCATGAAATGACAATTTGCTGTTCTTTAGAAGAGAATCCACCTTGGGCAAAATATAAATCAAGCGCTTGAACAAAAAAAATCCTCGGGGTTATAATTTTTTCTAACATTTTGTTGAAATAAAATGACGTGCTTAGGCTATAATATAAATTGGTTTGGGAAAAGTCATTGAACACAATTGTCATCTATTGTGCAGATAAATCAGAAATTTGTTCCTGAAGAGATTTGTTTGGTCTTCTATAACTTTGAGTGGGCAATTCGCGTTAGAAATCCATACTTTTCAGGCCTTGCATTGGGAGAAACCACACGTACCTTGAGTAAATAACTTAACAAATACACAACCATTTGCTCGAGGTGATTTTATAGCGCGATTTCCATTTTGCGGTTGGCTCAATGTTTAGAAATTACCCGTGAACAAATATAATTATCTTTTGTAGATGTTCTTCGGGATATTTCTGTGGAATTATTTGATTTGCCTGTATCAAAATGATAGAACTCCGCGTTTAATTTAGAGTGAATGGGTGGCCAAATTGGGGAATGCGCATGCGCTGGGCAGCGTCAAATCTTCAGAACCGGCCAGAAGATATCGTACGAGAGCGCAACATTCTCTACCGGAAACAACAGTGTGCCACAGTGTGAAACACAGTGTGAACACACTGGCCCGGAGGGTGTTTCACAAAGCAATATTTTGTCATCATGACAAATTTGTCATAATGAGATAATTTTATGGTGGCATTACGGAAACCTTTTGACAACATTTTGGCGAAATTTTTGCAAAAATTTAGCTAAATTATATACATTTTGCTAAAATTTGGCAAAGTTTTGGCAAAATTTAGGCCAAAATGTTCTTATATTGACACCATAAAAATCTGTCATTATGACAAATTTGTCATAAATATTGCTTTGTGAAACACCCTCCCGTATTCACAAAGGAGGTTTGTACAAACCATGGTTCAAACCGAGGTTTACATATATGGAATGCTAATTGTAAACTGAGGGAGAGAGAATGTAAATTCCTTACTTGTTAACAATGTTGATGGTACACATTCTCTCTCCATCAGTTTACAATTGGCATTCCATAGATGTAAACCTCGGTTTGAACCATGGTTTGTACAAACCTCCTTTGTGAATACGGGCCACAGTGTTTCACTGTGTAGACTAAAATCAATTGGAGAGTTTGAACAGTGTGAACACTCATCACACTGTGAACACACTGTGAAATTGATGTGATACACAATGTGAGAAAACTATGCTACACACTTTGGACGCAGGCAATTTCACACTGTGTTCACACTGTTGAAACGCTCTAGTTAAATATAGTATACACAGTGTGTTCACACTGTGGCACACTGTGTCCTTTTCTGTAGGGTCGTGCAACTCTCCAAAGCGCGTAGTGTATTACGTGGCGCCATTATATGTTTATCAATAAAATAATTATGTCAAAAGAATAACCTGTAGTTATTTATACAAACGTCCAAACAGCACTAACCGTCACCGGGCACTTGATTTGGAATTTATTTGGAATTAAGTTTAGACATGCATGGAGTGGGGCAGATTAGCTGCCCAATTGTGCAGTTTTTTGTTTATAAAATCATGCAACTCACAGCGTTATGTATAGAGCAGGCAATTCTAAGCAAATCTATATATCCAGATAGTATAGTGATCGTCTCGACGCAAACCAGGAGGGCGGCCTGCTCTACGAATTGGTGAACGGCGTCCGGATAGAGGACAGCCGCGAGGATGAATCGGAGGATTACTTGCTGTACATTTTCTGTCCGTTTCGCGATCAACTTTATAACGGACAGCGCCAGAACAGAACATATCTTTCGAACACTAACTTGAATCTATCACTACTAGACCCACTTTTTCCCTCTTTTGAAATTAAACATTACGTTAAAGGGACTTAGTAACATTGTCCAAATCCTCAAAATAAAATTGTAATTCTAGCGGTTCCTTTATACCTTGTTGTATTCGTATTAACAATAAAATCATGGGACAGCTTTCGGTTTTTCAAATTTCCCTTTCATTACAAAGATATGTATGATTGAAGTATTTAGATAAGAAAATCTCCGGGCGAGATTTTCATCCCTGTACAAAGTGAATGCAGTGAGTTGGTGAATATCACCCAATATCACTTTGCATTTTCGCTCATTACTTGGCCATACATTGTCCATTTGACCTGAAATTTTCACACAATACCCTGAGGACATATGAGATAACAACAGTATACATTGCATCAACCATTCATCAGTTTTTGCACATCTCAACAAAGTTACTAGATCCCTTTAACATTATGTAAGCATTTAGTTTTTGATTGTATAATTGTATTGTCTTTATTTTTGTAAGCGCTATGATACCCGCGTGAATAACTATTATTAATAATACCAACATGAAGAACAACAGCAGACTAATAAGCCAGTTCGTAGTTACAATCTGCGCATGCGCGTAATTACCGATCTAGACTTCCGGGTTCCATCGATCGTGAGAATTGATGGAGCCACACGTGCAATTGAATGCGACTTGTTTGTTTACGTTTTTAAGAATCTGGATCTGGATCAAAATCAGCCCATCGTTTTTGTATTCACCACATCCAAGGTTAATAGCATAATATGTACTATTTCATAGAACAAGAACCGGTTTGATAGAATGTGTTATTCATGTGTAATTATGATATTTATTGATCAATAATTTCACCGAGCCTAATTGCTTGGCCTGGCTAGCTTGGGTAGCACGCAGTGGGTATGTACACACGTATAGCATTGTGCGGAGATTATCGCCTTCCGCTTGCTGCACTATCCAACGCAAAAACAGTTTTTGCCGGCTGATTTCTCTCTCTTCATTTATTAGCAAATGCAAACAAAATTTCGTTTATGTGATCCACAATTTATATAAAGCCAACACACATTGTGCGCGCCATCTCCACTCCCTGAGGAGCATTCCTTCCAAGCGGCTAATGGGCATTGAGAAGATCATTCACATAAAGGCTTTTACCTTCAAACGGGTCCCCATTTATACACCTGGGTAGAGAGCAGCAATGTGGATTAATTCTCTTGCTGAAGGACAAATGCGATGGGCATACACTGGGTTCGAACTCGGGATCTCACGATTGGAAAGCGCGCGCTTTGTAACTTATAGATTTTGTAATGTTTTTTTTAACCATCAAAACAGTATTGGATACTATTATTTGTTAATGTTAAATTATAAGTTTTATTACTAAAAATAAATTTGACCAGAACTGTACTATCTCTTTAAAGGGAACTATAGTAACATTGTCCAAATCCTCAAAACTTACTTGGAACTCTAGTGGATCTCACATACCTCATTGTATTTGTATAACCAACAGAATAATGGAACAGCTTTCGGTTTTCTAAATTTCTCTTCCATTATATATGTAAGATGGAAGTGTTCAGATTTACAATTATCTAGTGGATAATTATAACTGTGTACAAAATCATTGCAATGAGTCAGCGAATATCCCTTTGCATATTTGTCATATGACATTCATTTACCATGGAATTTTCACACATCACAGACATAACAGATCACAACAAAATAATACACTTGTTATGAACCATTCGCCAGTTTGTTTAATATATACTTGTACTTGTTTAATATTATTGAAAAAGAATTACGTAATTTTGATATAAATATATAACACCATAACATTTAATACAATACTAATAATCATTTAGAATACTTACTATTGTAATTATGTCACCATGTTTGGTTGAAAATAAGACATACATACAATACTTTGTTTCCATAATTATATGTTTAATGTTTAATGCATGTTTTCAATGTTTGTTAAGTTTTTATTTAAAATTGAATGTATTTGCAATCTTGATTATAAGGTCAGTTTATATGACATAGTATCTCTGATGAAAGACCAAACAAAATCAATCATGATTCTATATACTTGCGTGTCAGTAAAATTATATATTAATTGTGTCATTAAATATAATATCCCTGCATCACATGGTTGCCATAAATATTTTACTGACATACTAAATATCTATAGTGAACATCAATAACATTAATATATCATAGTATGGCCATAACAAATTCAAATTAAATTTATATTTTCCCCATAGAGTGCAATTATGGTGAATAATAGTCTACAAGTGATGCTCTAGAGGGCCTTTTAATGGTTTACAGATGTTTAAACAAAAGAGCAACTGAATCAAATATACTGGAAAAATTTTGATTTTAATTATAGCTGTAAAAGTATCTCTGCTGTCATTGATAATTTTAACCAGAAAGTTGGGTGCAGTTTTCAAATGAATCCTCAATGCATGTATATACATATATAAACATAATTTGGCAGATGATTCCTTTCAGAAAATATCCTATTTTAAAATAGAATTAATTGAAAATGAATTTCTAGAGAGCTCAGGGCTAACAGATGATTCATTTCTAGTCCCATACATATCTAAGTCCCATACATATCTAAGATCATAGTACAACATCAATATAAAACGTTATCGCCATAATCGAAAACAAGAGTTCTTTGGATAAACAAAAAAAGGAATGTTTCTATGACATCAGTCACGGGAGAAAACGAGTGTTAGCAGACAATGTCCCATTACGAATATACGCAATCATTAGTGCATTCACATTGCCCGTTGAAAGTTAATGCTAGCCACGCATGTAGATATTTTATTTTATGACATTTTAAAGAAAAAGTTTGTGTTCCCTTTAGATACAATAACCATTAACTTGGAGACATTGTTTTCTATGAAATTGCCACACATCATTCAAAAGAATCTTCCAATGATATTGGAACATGACTGAAGTCTAACATACCTCTTTTGGAACAATCTTGTGAAGTTAATGGATCTATTTAAAATGAAAGTAAACAGACGGCATATGTGACCTTACACCACCAAATGACCGTTGAGGTCGCTGTGGTAGTTTTTTCTTTTTTTTCTAGCTGAAATAGTCAAATTTTGTTTGAAATATGACTGTATGAGATGTTTAGTTTTTGGTATTTCCTGAATAAGCATATCCTAATCTGCCTCCTGTTAAATTTTCAGCATCAGAAATCATGTTTAAATATGTTTCTTCCATCAAATAAAAATGATCGGATTACAGCCCTTGAATGGTGGTCGATCTTTGAAGCAGCTGGTTTTTGCCTTATTTTAAAATTGCTTCAGACATGCTCCAAATATTTGACATTCATTTTAGAGGGTTTGCATAGTCCGAATCTGACAAAGTATATACCATTTTAAAGGGAATGACTTTTATGTTAATATCGTGTGAAAATCATCACAATCAGTTTTCCTGACTTATTGGTCATATTGTGGCAAAGAGTCACATGTAAAGCTTTCGACCCTTACGCCATCTATCAAACTCGTTGATGGGTGGATCTTGACAAAAATGAACCTCCTAACTTCTTGGTTTGATGACCACTTCATACGGCAGCAGAAGCCTTCCAATAGCTGACTTTGGAATCATGTTGATCACGCTGTCACTTTCTTTGCCTGGCACCTTAACATTAAACACAATGAAGGAAAAGTAGTAAATTAAATGCATCTAAACTAGTGCTGAGTCAAAACGTTTAATACTAATAATAATACTTTATGTTTATATTGCACAATATCCACCTAATAAGGTGCTCATAAGGTGGCCTAGTGGTTAAGGCATCGGCGTTCCAAGCCGGAGACCCAGGTTCGAGTCCTGGCGGAGACCAATTTTTCGACCAGTGCCTTTTTTCATTTGGTGGATTAAAAGGAGGAACATTGCTTATTAAGCTACGCCTAATAATATTCTTCCTTCTCAATCATTTATGATTACTCCTTGCAATTATCTATCTACAGTATATATATAAAATTATATATATCCATATGTACCATGGTTAAAGATTAGTTCTGCAGGAACCAGGTGAAAATAGGGACGCGGTCTATCGCGAACTATGCATCTATAACATGTATCTATCTATCTATGCATCTATATATCTATCTATCTATGCATCTATCTATTTATCTATCAATGGACATCTATCTATCTATCCATTAAACTATCTATATATACCTTGGTGAAGGAGTAGTTCTGCATGAACCAGGTGAAGATGAGGAAGAGATCAGCCTTTGCCACAGCCTCACCCAGACAGCTGCGACGCCCCGCCCCGAACGGAAGGAAGCCTGAGGGATGCTGACGAACTGTGCCACCCTCATCCAAGAAGTGTTCTGTATTAATAATAACAATGTATTGTTATTCATCTTTATAAGTGTTCTGATAAATATAGAATGCAGTTTAAATTCAAATAGGTATAATTCCTAATAAAGATGCAGTACATACAATATAATGAATTATAATGCACAGAATCATAATATAATGTGTTAACACAGTATGCGAAGGGTAGGGCAAGGGAGTGGAATACAAAGTAACTTCATGTGTTCACGAGGCGAAAATGCAGTCAAAGGCATAGATTAATATTATTAAGTACTAACCCATTTCAAGTATATTAAATAGAGAATAGTTTAATGTGTCTTAGCATTAGTTCAATATCAAACAACCGACCTGATTATGGGCACATACTTACATATTAATATTGAATATTGAATATAGCGCAATATCCACCTAATAAGGTGCATAAAGTATGTGCAACAAAAAAGGAAGAGGAGGGTAAGACAACTGACAAAACAAAACGAACTAACTCTACTTAAATGCAGTTTCAAACGAATCAAATTTCAACCCGTTTTGTTTAAGTGTCACTCAATGGTGTCAACACCCAGCTGATTCTATGAGTTATGTGACTATGGTCCCGTTACATAAAGAGATGCCATCGAATGCAAAGTTGCAATTAATTGCAAGTTAGAAAATGTGCGCATTTGTTCACATGATCGGACTTACAATTAATTGCAACTTTACAATCGATTGCATCTATTTCTGCAACGGGGCCTATAACTTATTCGACCAAGGTACTCACAGGATTAAGAGGAAGAAAGTTTGGCATACCTGGCTTGAAGCATTCGGGATCTTCCCATTCATTGGCATCAAAGTGCATGGAGTACACGTTGAACATCATCATGGCTCCCTTGGGGATCACATACCCACCTGCAAAACAACATATTGTACAGTATGACAACGAAGTGTGTTACCGAAGACCTATCATACAAACTAAAAAGTTAATATACTTGCAGATAGTACAGTTCTGTTTAGAGGCCACTTCATAATCGTTTGCATGGTAGAAGAAAACTGAGTGTAGGAATCGCAAGAGCGTATGTACACTACAAAATAAGACTTTTTCAGATAAAAATCCAATCAGAAACAACTGAAGTCATCCACATAAGTTGCGGGGCGTTGACTTTTTATAGAGCATTAAAACGAATATCAATAATTAGTGGCTTTAACCCTAACCAGGCCGGGGGAGGGGGGTGGAATCCCCCCCCCCCCTCTCGACTTTTGTGTGATTATTCCGCAACGCGCGAAGGTATCGCCGCGCGACTTCATGATTTCTGTTTTATTGAAGTCTTGCGCAACTTTTGAGACCAAATTTGCGACGACCGGGTATACCGTTCCGAAGTCACGTGACATTTTGTAATTGAGCATCGGCCGAGATCTCGGGGGGAGGGGGGGGGGGGGGGGGGGGTGGAATCCATAGCATAGCCAAAATAACCATGCCTGGTTAGGGTTAAAATTGACATGTGCCACAATTGACTCTCCAAAGAGGGCAGCATATATTTTCTATGTTATTCAGCAGTTTTCATGTTGTGCTTACAATTATCTATATCTATACCGGTAGTACCAAGAACTCACTAGTGAAATATAAGAATCAACCAACTTTGGAACAAATAATGTTGGCCATGAAATTAAAAAGGCGAGCTAAAAGTTCTATTGAGAATGCAAAGTTGCTTGACCATAGTGTAAAGTGGGTAAACCGATGGTGGGCTAAGGAAAAACAACCTGGTCCCACCTCTTTCGTGAACAAAAGGGATCGCGGTCGGAAAACAAAACTGACTGTTGCAGATAAGCAACAAATCCAAGCTATGATGAGGGATACAATTGGAAGGAGCCATCAAAAAGTGGCAAAACTTTTGAATAAAAGTGACAGGAACAGAGATATAGTTTGCAGAGTCTTTAAAACAAATGGGGACAACAATTGTTAAATAAAACATTAAGAACTTTATATATAAGAACTTTATAACATTATGCGGAGGGACATCAATTGTGGCACACCCTAAATATTATCATATCTTTATAATGGCAATTTTTTTTGGTTGGGAGGGGGAAAGAAGCCACATTCGAAATGATTGAAGGAGAAAGGTAGGAAGATTCAGGCATTTGAGTAGCGGCTTAGAGGTACATACACATTTGAGTGAATAAAACTAAAACAATCTCTCCCTTTAAATCTTTAGCGAGAAATAAAACATGTGACTGAAGACAAAGTTTTGATTGTGAGTAACGTAACTACTTACGGAATTCTGTGTCCTTAACAGGTGTATGCGGAACAAGAAGAGGTACAATGCTGCTGTATCGCATCACCTCGTACAACGTGGCCTCCGTATAGGGTAGCGTTCCGCGGTCGTTGATGTTGGGTACGCGATCGTGGCCGAGCACCCCGTCGATCTCCGCTTGGACCTTCTTCTGGATATCTGGATGTTCGCACATTTGTGCTATGGCCCAGTATAGTGTCTCGACCGATGTCTGAATGCCAGCTGTGAAACGGAATTAAAAGGAACCAACACCCCAGAAACAAAATTTAACACAATTTGAAACTCAACATTGTCTCACTAAATTTGCTCTAGAACAAAAGCAACCCAACCAAAATTGCTGATGTCCCACCAAATTTGGCTTGGTAAACTCATCAAGTGAAACCACTTGTTTTGTTCCTCTATTATGGTAAGTGCCATGTTCTGTTTTATTTGAGCCACCATGAATTAAAATGTATGTCAAATGTGCTCGGTAGCTCACGGCTGAAGAGTGTCAGTCAGCTTGTCTACATTATCTCAAATAATTCAACATTCTTATTATCATTGTTATTATTATTATTATTATTATTATTATTATCCAATGTGCTCAGTAGCTCACCATTGAAGATGTCTAAGATAGATTGCACGACATGAGTGTCGGTCAGCTTGTCCACATTCTCCCCCTCTTTTTCGGCCTCTTCTTGGGCCTTCCTCATGAGGCTGTAGAAGTCATTAATGTTCTCTGATGATAAGAAAAGAGTGATGGAGATAAACTCTACAGTGAATTATGTTATATTATGGCTAAGTCAAATACGGGTCATTGATTGGCTAAACACAGTCATGTGATTTCAATTTAATTCAGTATGTAACACGGAAGAGCGAAATGTCTCACCCCTCATAGCCTCGATAATATTGATATAGGAGAATTTTTGTTTAGACCTATGGCAAACAAATACAGCGATGCTATCGATTGCAGGCGTTATATTTCATGCTGTAAACATTATTTTATCAAAATTTGCACGTACTCGTAAGCGCGATGTTCACACTATATCGCACAATCAATGATAGATTATGACGTCAACATATCACATCGGTCAGCCACAATTGCAAATCAAGCTCAGAGGCGGCTAAAAGCGTACAGATGTGTTATTTGTATACATAAACTAAGTCATGTAACATAACAGATGTTAAAAGGGATAGTTGAGTTTCGGTATAGAGGGCGCTACACAAAATAGTTTTTGTGAGACAATGAAAAACTGAGTGTCAAATTTGAAAGAGCATACAATTTTAATGACAGAATAAACATTATTTGATCAAAATCGGTTCAGAAATGGCTGAAATATCCATAAACATAACCATTTATAATAATTGTGCATGGGGCCCCACAATTATTTAATCATTTTGAACCAGCCGTTAAACAAAATTTTAGAATGCTTCCTCTTTTAACAAAATTACAAAAAGAGGTTTTGAAATAGTTGTTGATTACCTCTCTAATCACCATTTTAACAAAACATAACAAGCGCAATATTTCATTTTAAATAGTTGAAACCAATGAGTTTTTAAAGAGCTCCCTCTTGAGTTGTAACGGCTCTTTTTTTAATGATAACAGGCTTTTTACTTAGTCATATTACATTTTTCATTACTTTTGAGCATGGCGGAGCAGGTTTTGGTTACTAAAATTCAGTTTTACCAAAACTGTACACTCTTTACCAGAACTCAACTATCCCTTTAACTTTGTTGTGGGGGAAAATCATGGAATGTTCCCGCCGGATTAGGAATGCTATTTTATGAAGCCAATAAGTACCTAGACTACGCCTTGGAACTTATAATCTTCTCGCAATGTCATTTCAAATCGCTCAGAGAGAAACATTCCGCGATGTTCCCCCTCCCCAGTCATGGACCTTCCCAGGAAGCTCAGTCTTATTTACTCTTTACAAAAAGTAGATGAATGAATTACCAGGGTCATATTGCTTTTTGTGTCGTCGATCTCTTCCTGAACCTTTCTCTGAAAGATGTCTGTGAATTCGTTGATTATCCTGGGACAACAGGTGGGGATGTACCTGGCCTAGGAGAAGATCGAAGTCTATAGGCCTATGAGCTCCCCTTCCCAGTCCTGGACCTACTCAGAAAGCCCACTCCCAGGCCCATTTAAATAATTTTTACAAACGAATATGAATTTATTTATTACCAGGATCATATTGCTTTTTTGTGTCATCGATCTCTTCCTGAACCTTTCTCTTCAAGCCAGCAGAGAATTCCTTGATTATCCTGGGACCACTTGTAGGGATGTAACGAGCCCAAGAGAAAAAGTCTGCTGCCAGCCCCATACCAAAATGCTCAATGATATCATCGTTCAACTTCTTAAATTCCATCACTGAGGGGTCTTTCAAGTCGTAGCTGTAATAGTAATAATAATAAATATTCACTACATACGATTTTACAAAAGTGATATTTGCGATATTAGTCATACATGAGATTCTTCTGAATGATCTGTGAAAGCAGGTGTTTCAAGTTGATGAAGTTGGTTTGAACTCATCGATTATTTCCATTATTAGTGAAACAATAACAAGCGGAAATACACGACTATAGAAGTGACATGAATTACACACTTATCAGTAACAGTAAGCAGACAAAAGAAGCATTTTGTTTCGATTTTAAAACATGATTATTTCTGAAGTCAAAAAGTGACTTAACACCCTACTCTTTTTCAACCGACGATAATAATTGTTCTAAATGTACCCTTTTCCGAAGCACATCTAAGAGATGACGTTGTATAGAAAGAGATTGAGCATTATATTGAGGTAAATGGGAATACTACTTTGGAAAGAGAAATATAACTGGACTACACGGATACAAGTTATACGTAGCTACATGTATGTATACCTTTTCCCAAAACACATCTGAGAGCTGACGTTGTAGAGGAGGAGATTGAGCATGATCTTGGGGTTGATTGGTTTGTCTCCATTGGTAGCCAGCTCCTTCTGAATCTTAGAGTGCACACTGGTGATGAGCTCTTGGAGTGGCTTACCAGTTGCAAAATGCCTGCAAATCAGGGAGAAGAATCAACACAATTCATGTTTAGGGGCTATGGGGGAATAACACTTGCTATGTTTTAAGTGCTTGATACAAGCTGTTTAGATCATTAACTAGGAGTTTCCTTGATTTCCTGCTACCTCCCTTAACATGCTTAAGGTCGAAACTGGTAAAAAGAATAAATGAAATGAGCAAAGAAAAAATGGGCTTCGCCAGGAATCGAGCTAGAGATCGCCTACGCATTTATAGACCTGTCATCAACCATCAAACCATATAGACCACGAAGACCCTACTACATTCTAAGCGACTTGCCTGTCGCAAAATGCGTTCAATCAAGGTAACGAATCATCACAATTCATGCCAGTTTAGTGACCGTCAAGGCTTGCCAAAGATCCCACAAAAGAACGAACAGGTGATCTACTTATAACCACGGTGCGGGGGAGATGACCTGTATAAACATCCCCCAAAGTTAAATCGTTATAATATGCATACTTACAACAGTAATGAATATAATAATACATGTAATAACAATAATAATAAAAATGAAAATAATGTTGATAATTCTTCTACTAATAATAATAACAATAATAATATAAACAATAATAATAACCTTGAAGCCATGTAAGTGATATTTTAAACACCAATTTCAAAAATGTATCCACGTAAACCCCCTCCCAAATTTGTATCTATACTTGTACACGTATGTAGGGTGTGTGCGTGGTTGGTTGTGTGTGTGGGGGTCGGGTGTGTGTGTGTATAAGGTCAGTGTGTGTGTGTAGGTAAGTTTATGTGTGTATTATCAGTTTAATCATGATCGAGGGAGATCGATTTGAGTCATACTTTCTTAACTTCTATAGTATCAAATTTCCTTCCAATGTATGCACCAGATTGCAAAAGCTCCCTCCCCCCGTCCACCCAGATTACAATGCTACGTTGGCCCATCGTTGGCCCAATGTAGGCGGTCATGTTGGGCCAACGTCAAAACGTGACGTTTTGCCCACGTCATTCTTGCCGCTGGGCCCTTGTCGGCCCAACCCCCATAAGCCAACGTCAATTGCCAATGTTGCGCCAACGTTTGCCCAACCTTTTATTTGGCTATTTCTGACGTCAAGCCAACATTGAGCCGACTAAACCCCAACGTTCATACGACTATATAAGTCAATGTTGGCCCAACGTTGGCTTGCCTACCGTCGTAATATGGTTGTCTATCAAACGTTAGTACGACGTCAACTAGCCAACCAATATCCAACGTAGTAGGCGAAACGTTGGCCCAACGTTTGCTTTTCGACCATATAAATATGATTGTTCGTCTAACTATCAGCCAACGTTGTTTCAACGTACATTTGCCGACCAGTTTGCCAACAGTCAACAGACAACGTCGGCTTAACGTTGTTTTAACGTCAGCTCGCCGACTGCAAAAATATGGTTGTGAATTTACCGTAGGCCAACGTTGGCTAAACGTTGTTTTTCCAACAGCGACGGTGCCGACTATAGACTACGTTCCGCCAACGTCGCAATGTTATTTGGGCATCTTTGAGTGATGATCATAAAATGTTATCAATGTCCGTTTCAGGACAAAGAAAGACCTGAATGGGTTTAATAAACCTCCCTCTGCTGATGGCCGTCTTGTTCTTAAAGAGTACCACCACCCAACAATAATATTCTTATAAATGAAAGGTAACATCTTTAGTATTCCATTCCATCAACAAGTTCACACAAAATATGTTTCCAGAAAATAAAATATATAATTAGAAAACGCATCACAATTCTAAAGCATGCATTCATGGGTCTGCATTTACGAGACTACTTTGTCCAGAGCGATCGAATCGCCCGGGATTCTATTGTCTCCAAACATACGCGGGAATATTATTAGCACACTCGCAAATGTTTGGCCCGTACGGAACCACGGAATAGTAGTGGTTCCGTAAGTGGTGGAAATTAATTGCTTTGTTTATGAACTACACAACTCTTTGCAAAATGTTGGTTATCTATTTAATATCACAAAACGGTAACAAAACATTATGATTATGTGTCGTTCTTTGTCTGGTGGTCCCCTTTAAGTTATAAGCAGTGGCGTAGATCTGTTTTGAGAAGTGTTGGGGGTGATGGGGGTGATGCAAGAGAGCGGATCGAGGGACCAAGATCGAGGGACCGAGTGCAGGGAGGGGGGTTATGTGCACTTGGTCTACACTCAGTTGGTCTACAACTCATTTGGTCTAATTCTACGTGATGCCTTTAACTTCAAATTCCCCATCTCCAAACACGATCCCTAACCAAAAACCTAACCCTAACCCTAATCCACACCCATAACACTAATAATAATCCCTGTTTATAATCAAACGCCCCCAAAATCATGATTGTCTAGTAGACCAAATGGGAGTAGACCAAATTGGCTGTAGACCAATCGGCAAGTTTTACAGCTATATATATATACCTGAGAGCAGTATGTGCCAGTTTGCGGTGCAACTTCCACGTCTCATTATATTGGCCAAACACAATGTTCTTATATCCATCTGTTAATATCCCCACTGTTCCAGGGCGAAACAGTGAAGAGAGAGAAAGAGAAGGTGATGGGAGGGAGGGGGGAAATATAGAGTGGGGGGGGGGGGGGGATATTAAAGGAAGAGATGATTGGTGCAAAATGAATTTAACCACATCAATATTGTTTATTTCAATAAATGCATTGATTAAAGACGGCTTTATGTTAGTATACCAAACATTCTCCATAGACCATAGCCTGAGTACATTCGCGACCAGAGTACCGAATGATTATTTGATGTAACAAAGAATACATAAAGAAAACACCTGTCCAGTAACATAATAGTTGTGTTGGTTTTCTCAACTTGGTGCTGTACAAAACAAACCTGTAATTTGCATTACCTACAGTTTCTCTGTCATTATAAAGATATTTTTATTGAAGGGTTCAGTTTTGAAAGTCTCCCTGGAAAACTTTCAAATGTGTACAAAGTTAGTGCAATGAGTTAGTAAATATCACTGTGCATGTTCACTTATTTCTGGGTCATATGACATTTCTTCTCCATGGAATATATGAAATATACCTCCCCCCCCCCCCCCCCAACAAAAGATATATATATATATATATTGGTAAGGGGATGTTGGGGGTGGGGGTGACCGAAGTGACATTGTCCCCTAGCTCTCATTCATTATATGAAAGGTGATACAATAGTCTTCTTTAAACCACATATGTGACCTTACACCACAAAACGACCAATAAGTCGGGAAAACTGATTTTGCTGGTTTTCATAAAACATTAAAATAGAAATCATTACCTTTAAAATTACCCTCTCAAAATGAACACCAAAGATTTGGAATATGGCTGAAGCATTTTTAAAATAGGGGAGAAACGGGCCATTTAAAAGATCAGTTTCCATTAAAGCGCTGTATTAAGATCACATTTATTTGATGAAAAAATAATATTTAAACATGATTTCCGATGCTCAAAATGTTATAGAAGCTAGATTAAGATATGCTCATTCAGGAAATACCAAAATCCTAAATCTCATCTTTTGAACAAAATTTGACTATTTTAGCTAATAAAAGAGAAACTACCACAGCGACATAACGGTCGTTTTGTGGTGTAAGGTCACATATTGAGATTGCTAAACTGCATGCCCAAATCCAAAATAGATTAAATTGAGCTAACTATAAGTTACTATTTATTAGCTAACTATTTTACTTATTAAAATATATATGAAAGACGCCCCACAAGCTTTCGGGCTTCGCCCCCTGGACCCCCGTTGAAATTCTCAATGTGGATATCCTTTGACTGATTCCATTCAGAGTTCAATCAGGGTGCTGGCAAAATGCACTTAATATCTTAAAGGCATATATGCGTGGGTTATTAGACGCGTGGATCCATCTTGCGCACTTTTACGCACGGTACGTAATCCCCATTGGCTCAGTTATAAGTAGCGATCGCAAACTGTCCCGGCTTCCGAATACCCGAGTAAAAAATGCATACAAAATAGTCGCGTTCGGAATGTTTGTACTAGTCGAATGGAGATCCATCAGAGATGTTTACGAGCGAAAATATCACGTAACACGCTTAACCGCAAATACTTCAAAGCGCCGCTGTTTGACAGCGTGAGAAATTCTTGCTGCATGCAATTTCATAAGAAGGCCCGTGTTCAGATATTTCGAAGCACCGCTCTTCGATCGATCCAACACATATCGTGAGTTTACCTCGAGAGATTACGGTGGAGTCGAGTTGGAATTTGCTGACTACCCTTTATACCCCACGCATATATGCCTTTAAAGATCCTATGATCCTAGAGGCCAAGAGAAAATACATATTACAAAATGTTGTTAGTATTTGTCAGCTAGTATATAGAATTACAGATTAATTACAATTCTCTTGTGTTTATTATGCACTCCCATATCCCTGGATAGACAATGCATCGTTTGATCAGGGATATGGGAGTGTACGTTTGTCAGCTGCATGTGTGCAGCGTGTAAATGTTCATACAACCTAGAATGAACATGTGCCTAGCTGCATGCAGTGAGGGCTCACTTGAATAGATTTGTGGACGTCCGGCAAAGTCTGCCCCGTGCTCGACCAGTGCGTCCTTGATGACCTCTGACCCGTTCAGGACAACCATCCATCTCTCTCCGACCTTGAACCCAAAAATGTCCCCGTACTTCTTGACCCAGTTCCCAAAGACGATCCACGGACTGTCAACCATGCCTGAATTTTAGAGGGAAAAAAAAGGATACAACATAAAACAAAGAAATATTAATGACATACGAATTACACTGACCGCAGCCCAAATTATTTTGGACAATTAAAGGGATAGTTGAGTTTTGGTATAGAGAGAGTACAGTTTTTGTCAAACTGATTTTAGTAACCAAAGCCTGCACCCTGACATAACAAACTAATAGTTTTACCTCCACCATGCTCGAAAGGAATAACAAATTACAAATGAGCCGTTAACTCAAGAGGGCACTCTCTAAAAACTAATCGGTTTCAACCATTTAAAATAAATTGTGCATGTGACGTTTTGTTAAAATAGTGATTAGATAGAGAGATAATCAACAACTATTTAAAAACCTCTTTTGTAAATCTATGAAAAGAGGAAGCATTGTGGGCTTGCGGCTTGGCCTTGGCCTCTGGCTCTGAACTGTTCAGGACATCCTCCATCCACTAGCTTCTCTCAGACCTTGAATCCAAAGATGTCACTGTAAATCTTGGCCCAGTTAATTCTCAAACACAATTTCTCCGGACTGTCATGCATGCCTGATTAAAAAAAAAAAAAAAAACATTAAACAAATAATAAACAATGGTGTTCAATAATAATTATTTTATAATAGTAATGATAAATATATTATAACTAATGAATAATAATATTTATTTAATATTTGTATTGCACAATATCCAAATAATAAGGTGCTCAAGGCACATATCGAACGCAGTCCTGGTGAACATCAGTAGAAAGCACGGGGTGGGGGGGGGGGGGGGGGGGGGCGGCGGGAGGGGATCGGGGTTATTTGCCACAAATAATTTAAGATAATTAATACAAAAAAGCTTTTTGGCAAGAATAACATGGGTTTTGATTTTTCGAATGTCTCCCTAATTAAGGAGATATTTCTTATCAAATAAAAAAAGCACTCTGGAATGCTTTTCGATTGTAGTCAAAATCAATGGGCTGTAGATGATAATAATATCTGACAACAATTTTACTTTTGCACTATATATTATGGGAAAACTGTGCACTTATTGTATTGATTGAAAATGAGTAATGAGTAAAAATAGGCTTCGTCAGCATGGTCAGGAATCGAACCAGATACCTCCAGATTGCTAGTCCAGTGCCCAAACATCGAGCCACAAAGACCCTTGAATGGGGGACGATCCCATGAAATCCTTTTCATTGCTCGAATAGTCAGAATCTATATGCGTACCCCCCCCCCCCCCCCCCCAAAAAAAAACCGTCTCCTTACCGTAGATAGCTCCCACAATAGGCAGACCTCTCGGTCCTGGAGGGAAACGACTAGGTCTAGCTATGGTCCACAGAGCCAGACTAACGGATAGGACTCCAATAGTTGCAGTTATGGTCAGTCCATTCAGCTGGACCAAGGAGGACTGTAAACCTCCATTGAGAAGATCAATCATGGTGGCCATTCTGTACGCCTGATGAATTATATCTCATAACAAGAAAATAAATAATTACGAAGAAAAACATGTTAAAACAAATGTCAAAATTCCAGTTTAAAAACTGCAGATAATTGATTTATCGTTGTGAAGGCCTCTTTTATATTTAAAGATGCACCTGTAAAGTGTCAGATATTGCCTAAAATGATATTTGAGACTTCAATCCTGTACCAAAATCATTGTAAGATATGTACGAATGATGTGTGAAAAAGAACACTGCTTTCGTGGTGTAAAAAGCGAAAATATGCGTCAGCTTTTACAACGAAAGTTTATGAGGTTTGTGACCGTTGATTAACGCTTTTGAGCTGAATGATAGATATCGTCATACTAAAAGGGCATTTGAACAAATCTAACCCTATTTTATTCTTCTCTTACCATAAGCTAAACAACACGGTAGAAGAGAAACTAGGAAGCTCCAAGTAATTTTCGTGGAGTTAGACAATACTGGTTTCACTTCAATGTACTTTCTTATATTGAGATCTGTCCTTTCCGACAATATAACTTATAAGAAAGTACAGTAAATGTTAAAGAGGCCCTGATAACAATTATTGACCAGCATTACAAAATGAAGTACATTAGCCATTAGTTCAATTCTTAGTTACGCGTGAGTCCTAAAATACGATTTTCTTTTTATAGGATGCTTATACAAATTTTAGTAAATATAAGAATGATGATGTGCATGCATTCATATAGCGTAGAGCTTGGGGGCCATCATGCCCCCCCCCCCTTCCGCGATTTGTTCAATTGCTCCGGAACGCGTAGAGATGACGCCCCGCTGCACGGTGATTTTTTTCTTTGGGGTCTTACGCATCTTTTAAAACAAGATTTTCGAAAATCGGACCTACCGTTACAAAATCACGTGACCTGTTGTGTATGCATGTCAGCCCGAAAATCGCTCAATTTCGTGATTTGTGTACAAAACATATGGAAATATCTGTTTTCGTAAAAAGAGATATATATATACATGTATCATTGGTTATTTGGTCTTGTTTACATTTTAGGTGTTTGTTTTGGGGGTCAAAATAGTAGAATTATAGTTAGAAACAAAATAAACAACAAAAACAATACAATACATAATTATTATTATTACTATCATTATTATTATTATTATTATTATTATTATTATTATTATTTTTCAAATATATTTATACAGGATAGCCTGATCAGCAAGGATGCTGTTTTTCGTCAGGGTCCTGATATAACATCATACAATATAAATAATACAATAATACATTATTAATATGATAGACATAATAAATTTAAAACTATGTACAAAATAGCATATGACCAGCAGATTCAAGATTTACTTTTTAAGAATTTTGGTACAAAATTATATTAAGAATAGCTTCAATGTATTTCAAATAATAAAAACACAATTAAGTTTCTATATACATGTACAATATAAATATACTAACTTTTCAAACAAATAAATATTGGGTACTCCAGCAAGCACATGATTATCGGTCGAGCAGATTGTCATCCCACAGAACACCTCACAGTCATTACTACAGCAGGCACACGCACAGCCACCCATCACAATGGGAGAAGCATACACATTCGCTCATCCGTATCACATAATGGAAACATAACCAGGAACAAACCAGATACATTCATCCACTCGTTCTGCTTTGTCCGATAGATTACGTATCTGTTGGAGTATTTACTAAACAACATATCTAAAACAAATATAATAAAAAAAAAGTAATCTATCGTTCCGCTGGTCATATGTACATCAATGAAAATACAGCTGTGTGTATAAACGTAGAGGGAAGCAGGCGCGCCGGAAGCAATTTTGGATTAGGTGGGGGGGGGGGGGGGGGGGGGCAAAGACCTAAAGGGGCTCACGATTTTTTGTGTGTGTAGGGGCTCATGCCCAACCACACTCACAGGGTTGCCAACTTTGAGCCAGAGGTTAGAGTGAGACATTACGAGGGAGCGAAGTGACTGAGCGGGGGGAGGGTGTGTCCCCCTCCTACGGTAGGGAGCTTTTGCATTTTTGGACTTGAAATTGTGCAATCTGGTGCATACCTAAATAGGAAATTCGGGCTGTATCTGGGAAAGCGTGTTATGATTTGATCCACCATTTTTTGATTTTGATTCAAAAACGCGTTTTGGATTGGGGGGGGGGGGGGGGGGGGGAAGGCCACCTTTTATTCCTATGTCTTGATATCAAGAATTCAATTCTTGATATCAAGAAATCGAATTCTTGATATCAAAAAATACTTTTCTGTATTGGTAATACTTGATATCAAGAAATAAACTGATATCAATAATTCATTTATTGATATCAAGAAATAGGAATAAATGTTAAAACGGCTTGCCATAGATTCACTACCAATGCGTACTGCATTCGTGGGTCTAGTCGTGGGGAGTCGTGTCCAATGTGACCACTCCTTTAAGGTTCCGAGGCGAAATGGAAGTTTATAGTTGATTGAACTGACTAACCACAATTCAACAATAATATGGAGAAATACTATAATAATAAAGCTTTTCATGCAATGCTCAATCAAATCAGTATTTTCATACATTTCCGGTCATTGTCAATGCGTAGTGGGGCATGGCAGGCATGGCTCACGCAACGAGAATTTGAAAAGAAGGGAAATAATAGTACAGAGACTGGAGTGGGGTAAGAGCACCCTATTCATGGCGTAATTCTAGCCTCATATCCGCTTTGCAAACAGGTTATACAAATGAAAGGGATATTATTATGAAAAGTATGCCCCTCCACTTATTTCTAAATCAATTCAATACCGTCATACAACAATGCGGTAATTTCTACGTGACGCATAGTCAGGCAACAGGCACAACCCGAATTTGGAAAAGAATTGTGAAAATAGTGACTTAAGGGGTAAGCAAACCCTCATGGTGGCCGGTTCCCTACACCCTACCATCTCCACTGCAGATTGGCTTACCGATATAATTTAAATGATAGTAATGATAAAAGCATTCCATTCCATTTATAAAAGCATTCCATTCCATTTATAAAAGCATTCCATGCCCATTTAGTTGCTCAAAAGTCCAATATCTTTGAATACCATTCCGGCCATGAAGCCTATTTCAATATGCAGTTAACCATGTAAGGCGCAACGCGACTGCAAAAAGAAGGCCAGAATAGTAATTTAGCAAGTTATACAAAAACACATGGAGTCAAAATGCCCCACCCCTATTATTCCCACTAAATTGCAACTTGAACATGATATTGAAATAAATTATAGAAATGTATGATAAGGCACTTTCTCTAACAGACACATTAAGTCATATTATTGGCAAATGTAAAGTAACGTATTGAGGCTGGGCCATCCCTGCGAAAGCAGGATGTTTGTAGGAGTGTATCCCAAACATCAGAGAGAATCTGCCCCCAATTGGCCTCACCGATTTTTTTCTTCTTTTCTTTTAAGTCATTGTTCAAGCGCTGCGAACTGTATATTGATTTTGATATGCTATTTGGTTTTGGTTACTCAGATTTTGTTTCTGTACAGTTATGATGGCTAATTTAATAGATCACCACTTACCTTTTGAGTCTGTGAGCGACGATGACCTTGTTGATGTATTAAGACCCATTCAAGCTAACAATCAATTTTTAATCATACAGGAACCTTTGATGAAACTGTTATTGAAAATATAAACTCATCTTCTGAAGAGTTGAACTTGAATTTAGATCACGATGATCCATATAACAAATACACAGTTTTATAATATTATTAAAGATTTTAATAATGATACATTTTCTTTATTGCATTTAAATATACGAAGTTTGAATAAACTTCGAATAAACATTTTGATGAATTGCAATACTTTTTAGATAACCCTTCCAATAAACAGCTTTCTTTAATTGGACTAACAGAAACTTGGTTATCACATGATTCTAACTTACCCTTTCTAATTGATGAATATGATTTTGTCTTTAAAAATAGGCAAGGTAGAGTCGGCTGTGGCGTCGCCTTATATGTGCTTAAATCTTTGAACTATGTTTTGCATGATAATATATCAATTATTAATAATGTTCTTGAGACTCTTTTTATTGAAATTATGAATCCTGGAGGTAAATATATTATAGTCGGAGTCAGTGGCGTAGCGTGGTCGGACTGATTGGGGGGGGCACGAAAATTATTGGGGGGGCACACCTTATGTATTTCTTTGTTTTTTCAAAAAAATGTCCCCTTATGTTTTCTATTGTTTTTTCGAAATTATTGGGGGGCACGTGCCCCCCCGTGCCCCCCCGTAGCTACGCCACTGGTCGGAGTTACTTATCGACCCCCTAATTGTAACCCTAGATAAATTTTGACGCAATTATCCGACTTATTGCGAAGTCCAGTGTTTATAAATAAGGATGTTTTTTTAATGGGGGACTTTAATATAAATGTATTAAATCATGAACATAATAATGTGTCCCAAGAATTTCTCGCGACCCTCCTCTCTGCATCTTGTTTACCTCTTATTTCTAAGCCCACTCGTGTGACAAACTCCTCTTCCTCCTTAATAGATAACATCTTTTCAAATGTCATCCCCAACATTGACTCTTATATTGTTCTTTCAGACATAACTGACCATTATCTTATTGTGACACATTATACTTTATCTCAATTAATTAATAATAATGACCCAAGTTTATTTAGACGAAAAGTCAATAATGAAAAATTAGCTAGTCTTGCTTCTAGTCTTGAACATGTAGATTGGTGTCCTGTTTATGGTGTAGATGAAGTAAATTCTTCTTACAATAATTTGTGTGATATTTTGAATGATCAATTAGATACTTGTATTCCTTAACAAAGAGTTAAACTTAATGATTATAAAAAAACACCAAGGCTTCCTTGGATCACTAAATCGATATTACGTTTAATACATAGGGAAAATAATCTTTTTTATAAATATAAATTAGATGGCACAGAAAGGTTAAAAATTAAATATACATTTTATAAAAATATTTTGACTAAGATTATTCGTTTGGAAAAGAAAGGGTATTTTGAAAATATGTTGGGGTTGTATAAACATGATATGAAAAATACTTGGAAAATGATAAAACAGGCAATGAATGTTACTACTAATAAATCTAACATAACAAAAATTAAGTTTAATGATGAGATTGTTGAGGATCCTAGGGATATAGTAAATATTTAAAATAATTACTTTTCTTCGATTGGTAAAAATCTTGCTGTAAATATTCCCCCATGAAATAAGCATTTTGTTGATTGTTTGGGCCAGCCCAATTCAAACTCTATATTTTGTTTTCCTATTCACAGTTATGAAATTTTAGATATTGTTTCGAAACTTGATTGTAAGAAAAGTTCTGGCCATGATGAAATTAATATTTTTTTATATCCTCTCGTTCATATTTTTAATTTGTATTTATTTTATGGCCAGGTACCAAATTCTATGAAAATTGCCAAAGTAATTCCTTTGTTTAACAAGGGCGATACATTAGATGTAAATAATTATCGACCGATATCTTTATTATCCTCTTTTTCACAAATTTTAGGAAAGATAATATATTCTCGGACAGTATCCTTTTTTTTAAATAACAATATTTTTTCTAGTCTCCAATTTGGTTTTAGGGAAAAACACAATACTGTACACGCATTAGTGTCCTTTATTGAGAAGGTAGCTCATGCAATCGACACATCGTCTCATACGATAGGCATTTTCCTGGACTTCTCCAAGGCCTTCTATACGATTAACCACGATATTTTACTTTATAAACTGTCACATTATGTTGTACGTGGGTTGGCCTTGGAGTGGTTCAGGAGCTATCTT
Organism: Echinarachnius parma; assembly: GCA_037951105.1. Classification (NCBI taxonomy): domain Eukaryota; kingdom Metazoa; phylum Echinodermata; class Echinoidea; order Clypeasteroida; family Echinarachniidae; genus Echinarachnius; species Echinarachnius parma. The sequence goes on from JBAMJV010007780.1 coordinate 25,635, forward strand.
TCAGATAGAAGGCAGTATGTATTTTTAAATAACAACTCTTCAGCTCCCCGTAATATAAATTGTGGTGTTCCACAAGGTAGTATATTAGGCCCACTTTTATTTATTTTATATATTAATGACTTCTGTCGATCGTCCTAAATTTTGTCATTCGTACTTTTCGCTGATGATACAAATTTGTTTTTTTCTCATACGGATTCTCATAGATTAGTTGAAATTATTAATTTTGAATTGAGTCAGATTTTATCATGGATTAGAGCGAACAAATTATCATTGAATCTCCAGAAAACGGAATATATGTTGTTTAGTAAATCTATAGTTTCGTTACCGGCTAACATAGTTTTTGAAAACACCCATTGGAGCGTGTTAACCCGTTTCTTCCTGGAACCGAGTTAATACGGGCCCCGTGTCACACACTCACACCCGGGAACCGACTTTACTCGGTTCCGAAAATACCACACTCATGACACTATTTAATTGTCTAAAAAGCTATATTCTGAATGCAGACATACTGAATTGGTTATATCACTTGCAAGCTAATAAAATAAGCTATCGAAATATCTCAGACTTGTGACGTATCATGAGTTTTACAGCAATTGGTAACTGTATAAAGTATGTAATGTTACTTACAAAGTTGAAATAATTTCGTACAGCGGTGAATGTACGATGTACTAGCCAAAATTTTGAGAAATTGCGTTTCGGTTGGACAGGCAGTATTCCCATTACGCGTACAATAATAGTGGCAGCGAAATGTTCCGTGCGTGCGCGCCATGCCAATAGAGATTGTACGTGAGTCTGTATGCATAGAGCTGTATAACAGCTGCCTAAAGCCCTGGTCACAACCCACCGTGCGTGTTTTTAGTCCGTACGTTTTTGGGGGAGGCCACGGCCGCTACGTTTTTCTGAAAACGTGTGGAGGGAGTGGCAAGAGCAGGGAGGGAGTACCGTCAACGCACGGTGTAAGTGCGTGGCCCGCACGCCACGCCTGGCCGTGAGCGGTTGCGTGCATCGTACGTTACGCACGTGGTAAGTGCGTTGTACGTGCTTACAACGTGCTTACAACGTAGGTACGGTCTCCGTGCGGTTGCCACGTTATCGTACGGAGGCCGTACTTACACGTGCTGCTCACGTACGGTGTCCTTACTCACTAAGTGCGTGCAAGTGCGAACAACCTTTTCTGCTCATATTATACTGCAGAAATCAGTGCGCACAACGTGGGTTGTAAGTGCGGAGCACGTGCTTACTCGGTACGGTCCACGTGAGTTCTGCGTGCTCATTGGACAGTTGAACTGGGGAAGTGCCGAGTAAGCACGGACCACGCACTTATCACGTGTGCAGCACGCACGTGCGCTCATTGGCTGTAGAACGCAGCGAAAACGCAGCGAACGCAGCGAAAGTTCCGCGTGCACTAAAAGTGCTACGTCGTGTCTGCGTGCTCCCAAATCCGTACTGAGTCGGTACTGAGACGGTACTCACCACGTACGGATACCCAAATTTTGCCCACGTTTTTGCAAGTAGACAGCACGCACGGGGCACGCACTTGCAAGTACGGCGGGTTGTGACCACCGCTTAAAGCCCTGGTCACAACCCACCGTGCGTGTTTTTAGTCCGTACGGTTTTTGGGGAGGCCACGGCAGCCACGTTTTTCTGAAAACGTAGGGAGGGAGTGGCAAAGGCAGGGAGGGAGTACCGGCAACGCACGTCACACGCACGGTGTAAGTACGTGGCCCGCACGCCACGCCTGGCCGTGAGCGGTTGCGTGCATCGTACGTTGCGCACGTGGTAAGTGCGTTGTACGTGCTTACAACGTGCTTACAACGTGCTTACAACGTACGGTCTCCGTGCGGTTGCCACGTTATCGTACGGAGGCCGTACTTACACGTGCTGCTCACGTACGGTGTCCTTACTCACTAAGTGCGTGCAAGTGCGAACAACCTTTTCTGCTCATATTATACTGCAGAAATCAGTGCGCACAACGTGGGTTGTAAGTGCGGAGCACGTGCTTACTCGGTACGGTCCACGTGAGTTCTGCGTGCTCATTGGACAGTTGAACTGGGGAAGTGCCGAGTAAGCACGGACCACGCACTTATCACGTGTGCAGCACGCACGTGCGCTCATTGGCTGTAGAACGCAGCGAAAACGCAGCGAACGCAGCGAAAGTTCCGCGTGCACTAAAAGTGCTACGTCGTGTCTGCGTGCTCCCAAATCCGTACTGAGTCGGTACTGAGACGGTACTCACCACGTACGGATACCCAAATTTTGCCCACGTTTTTGCAAGTAGACAGCACGCACGGGGCACGCACTTGCAAGTACGGCGGGTTGTGACCACCACTTAAAGCCCTGGTCACAACCCACCGTGCGTGTTTTTAGTCCGTACGGTTTTTGGGGAGGCCACGGCAGCCACGTTTTTCTGAAAACGTAGGGAGGGAGTGGCAAAGGCAGGGAGGGAGTACCGGCAACGCACGTCACACGCACGGTGTAAGTACGTGGCCCGCACGCCACGCCTGGCCGTGAGCGGTTGCGTGCATCGTACGTTGCGCACGTGGTAAGTGCGTTGTACGTGCTTACAACGTGCTTACAACGTGCTTACAACGTACGGTCTCCGTGCGGTTGCCACGTTATCGTACGGAGGCCGTACTTACACGTGCTGCTCACGTACGGTGTCCTTACTCACTAAGTGCGTGCAAGTGCGAACAACCTTTTCTGCTCATATTATACTGCAGAAATCAGTGCGCACAGCGTGCGTTGTAAGTGCGGAGCACGTGCTTACTCGGTACGGTCCACGTGAGTTCTGCGTCCTCATTGGACAGTTGAACTGGGGAAGTGCCGAGTAAGCACGGACCACGCACTTATCACGTGCGCAGCACGCACGTGCGCTCATTGGCTGTAGAACGCAGCGAAAACGCAGCGAACGCAGCGAAAGTTCCTCGTGCACTCAAAGTGCTACGTCGTGTCTGCGTGCTCCCAAATCCGTACTGAGTCGGTACTGAGTCGGTACTCACCACGTACGGATACCCAAATTTTGCCCACGTTTTTGCAAGTAGACAGCACGCACGGGGCACGCACTTGCAAGTACGGCGGGTTGTGACCACCGCTTAACCGGATCTTCACTGTGGTATAGAATACATTTCTATACAAGGTTACCGGCCTTTTGTGCGTGCACCACCACAACCGACAAAAATCGATTTCTCTGCACGCACACACGGTCGCTGGTCTTTTGTGTGGAGGCCTTGGCTCGTATAAGTGAAAAGAATCTCGTTTTGGGGGTCGATAGATGCGCTTTTATTTTCGGAAGCAACCGGTTAAATTTCATTCATTAAAATTCTGGGTGTAACGGTTGATAGTAATCTTTCTTGGAAACATCATATTGATAATATTTGTAAAATTATTTCTCGTAATATTGGTATTATTAATAAAGTAAAAACATGTCTTCCTTTTAATTCACTAATTATGCTTTATAGTTCTTTGATACTCCCATACTTAAATTATGGTCTTTTAGTTTGGGGAAACACACATGAAACTTTATTAGATAAAGTGTTGTTATTACAAAAGAAGGATATTCGTATTATTTGTAATTCCCCCTTTCGCTCCCATACTGACTCTTTATTTTTTGAAAATAAGATACTAAAGGTAAAAGACCTATATTTATTTCAACTTGGTCAATTTATGTATAATTATAATAATAACATGCTACCATCTGTTTTTCAAGAAATGTTTTTTAAAAATAGCTCAGTTAATAATTATCCAACTAGACATTCTGAAGAATTTCATTTACCTCTCTTGCGGACTCTACTTGCTCAAAATACATTTATATATGAACGTCCTAAATTATTGAATTCTTTAAGTAATGAAATAAAAAATGCTCCATCGATTAATATTTTTAAAGAAAAAATCAAAATTGTTTTTATTACAATCTTATAAACATCATTGAATTATATCTCCCATTTACTCTTATTTCGTGCTTACGTCATCCTAAACAAGGTAATTCTTTACTCACGGACTCAAAATGTAATCTGATATTATATATTGTGCCTTCTCATGCATTGTTCCATTCTAGTATGCGCAAGTCTTTTCCTTATTTTCACTTGAACCCCACTTGCAGCTTATCTTTTACATAAATTTTGTACCTCCGATCTCTCACTTCCTTTTGCCAGTGTCTCATTGTTTGTATTGTGTGCGTCTTCTCCTATTTGTGTCATGTAAAGTTCTCTCTTGTCCCATGTTGGTCTCTGTTGGCATCCCCTTTTCCCCCTTTTTCCTCTCTATATTTGTTTATGTTGTTGTAGTCTAGAATGTGTTAATTTAAATGTACAATATACCTAACTATTATTTGAGGGGTCCACAATTGTACAAGCATTGCTTTTTAGTGGACCCCTCTTGTTTCCAATATGTATATCCCTATTTTGTGCAAATTATCATTATTCATTTGTAATGTTTTGTTTAGAAGCAAGAATAAATTGAAATTGAAATTGAATGAAAGAGATGTTATATTATGATAAAATCATTAACCGTACACGCACCGCTCAATCAATTCAATATCGTCATACAAAATGATAGCAAAGGGTTGTGTAATTCTTGAACAAAGCAATTATGTTCCACCACCTACGGAACCACTACTATTTCCTGGTTCCGTACGGGCCAAACATTTGCGAGTGCACCAATGCTATTCACGCGTACGTTTGGAGACAATAGAATCCCGGGCGATTCGTTCGCTCTGAACAAAGTAGTCTCGTACATGCAGACAATTGAACGCACGCTTTAGAAAGGTGTTGCGTTTTCCAATTATATTTGTTTTTCTGGAAACATTTTTTTGTGAACTTGTTGATGGAATGGAATACTAAGGATGTTACCTTTCATTTATAAGAATATTATTTTTGGGAGGTGGTACCCTTTAAGTTTTTTATGTTTCCTCGTCAGTCAGCCTCTGAAAAAGATTCGGCTAGGTTCGACAATTTAAGGCCCTAAAATGACTCTCTTGTTATACCTTTCGATAGTATATAACTATTAGTTTTTAATGTATCAATGATGCAGGACTAACATTCAAAACTGTACTCACTAAATAGTACACCAACACTCAACTATCCCTTTAAAACAGGCACAATTTAACCCGTCGATGAGAATTCGGACCGTATTGACAAAAGCAAGCGCCTTTGACTTGTATAGTTGTAAACATGCAACGGTTATATTATAATGCAATTATAACTATATTTTACGAGCTTCCTCCGATCCGATTATAGACATACAGCAGCTAGCGTTATATTGCATTGTAGGAATTAGATACAGTAATTATATTTACCTTTTTACTTGTACATTGCAATTACAGGTTGTAGAAAATATAGTACAATCCGCCAGTCCATCGGCAACGGGCACTCTCGATATGCGTCCAGACAAAAATGTTTGCATCATAAATACAACTTATACCAAGGGCATGGATGATAGCGCGCGCCTGGTGTGAAGTTACACAAACACAGGACTTTATTACTAGTACTAGCTGCCTCGGCGCTTCGTGCCTCGGCAGCTAGAATCGGCGCTCCGCGCCTCATTATTGAAAAATGAAATAAAAAAAATAAAATTATAAATAATAATAATAAATGTAAAAAAAAAAAATTTTAATAAAAAAAAAATAATAATTTAAAAACAATTATTTATAAAATGATAGTAATGGTTGCCATCATCATCACCAATTCCACCACTACCATTACTACCATCTTCATCATCATCATCATTGTTATCATCACCTTTATCCTCAGCAGTATTGATTATTGCCTTCTTCAATACCACCACCACTATTAATTCATTATATCCATCATCCCATCATTACTACACCACTATCGTGTTATCATTTTACCATATTTATTACTATTACTTTATTTTCTTCTGAATTAGCACCTGCTTTTTCGTTGATATAACTTTTTCGTATCACCATTAATGTATTTTGATCACCATAATCATATTATCATGTACACCTTCACCACAACCACCATTTTACTGTGTCGTCAAAACCATAATGTTCATTATCATTGATCATTGCCATCATCACCTTCTTTTTTATAGATCATTACCACTATCGCCATCATCAGCTTTTTGTTCAAATTCAGTTCATTCTGATCGGTCATTGCATTCATCACTACTACTACCAACATCATTGTTACCACCATCATTAACACTACACCATCATTTTTACCATTATTAACATAATAACTATTATCTCATCACCAGCACAATCACATCGTTGTTTTTATTTTCATTTTATTCATATCAATAATGTATTTATCATTCATCATGTTTACTCTTACCACCACCATCATCATTATTGTTGTTGCATCAATTTTCATCTTCATCATTATTGATAATTGCTATTATCCCACCATTAACATTATCATCATTATGATCATCACTACCAACACTATGTCTGCATCATTTTCGTCATCATTAAATATTGTATCATCATTGCCACCACCACCACATCATTCTTACCACTATTATCAACACACCATCATTATTACAACCATCATTTTTTGCACCATCTTATTTATTGGTATTTTTATCACTATACCTTCAACATCATCATCATTATCACCTCTACCACCTGTATCATTATCATTATCATCAATATGGCTGAAATATCAACAAATGCATTTGATCTTATAATTATTTGGGGCCCAAATAATTAGATGTTTTTAAAAAATTTTTAAACATAATGCTTGCACTTTTTCAAAAATCTTCGAAATCGTTTTTTAATTATTTGTTGATGATTTTTCCAATTAAACATTATTTCAATCAAACATGTCATGCATAATTTTGAATTGAAATGGTTAAAACTGATGACATATTCAGAAGTGCCCTCTTGTGTTCAAAATGGCTCTTTTTGAATGATAACATGCTTTTTACTTAGTCATTTTGCAATTTTGTATATTGTTTTAGCATGGTGGAGTTTACTATTAGTTTAGGCTATAAGGTTACTGTCCAGGTTTGGTTACTAAGTTTAGCCATACCAAAACTAAACTACCCCTTTAACGTGCAGATTTTTAGCGTATACATATATGCACATGCCCATACATAAATACACATGCAAACATACGCATACATACACAGATGCATGCACTCACACACATACATATGCATGCACATACCCATACAAAAGCGACACAAATGCACACCTACATAAATATACATTTCAATACACATTACACACACATATGCATGGACACACATACAGTAGGCCTACATACCTGCACATATGCATACATCATACATGTAGGCCTACACACAAACACATACGCATAGACATGTATTCATACATGAATCACACGTTATGCGCCTATTATTCGTTTTGAGAAAGGATAATATTACAGATATTATTACAGTGAAACTTCATTATAATGGACACCTCGTGTCCAATGATTTTACCTTGTTAAATCAGATATATTGCTGTATCAGGGCCTTAACAAAATAAAATACATAGGAGATGGACATGTATAATATCCTTGCTATGTTACAACAGATTTTATGATAATGAGGTTCCACTGTATTTATATGCAAAACACTCACACAGCCACAACATACACAGACATGCTTAAATGCATACATACAAACACGCAAATACGCACACATATACGCACACACAAACATACACAAATGTATAAATGCATACACATGCAAACGTAAACTGATCAATACATACTTTCACATACGCAGACTTTCATACATTAAGTATCACATACAAACATGTGCAAATGTATACATACTTGCACACACATATATAATAATAATTGTACACACATTTAATTAAATGCACATACGCATACACATTACACATGACATAAACGCACACATACATGTACCCACATATGCATACAGATCGATACACGCATACAACACTTACGCATACCTATAAACGCATTATGAAAACATGTACAAAGCAAGTGTAATGTAATGATTTATCATTTTATTTTATGCTCATTTTTCAGCCATATGACTTTCATTTACCATGGAATTCAATTTTCATACATCATTCAGTGGACTTATTAGAAATTCACATTTTATCAACCCTTTGATAGATTTTTACATAATATGAACAAAGTTACTAGATCCCTTTAACCCTAACCAGGCCAGGGGGTGGAATGCACCCCCCCCCCCCCCCCCTCCCTTGACTGACGTTTAGCGTGATAATTCCGCAACGCGCGCAGGTATTGCCGCATGATTTTTTTCATTGAAGTCTTACGCAACTTTTGAGACCAAATTTGCGACATCTGGGTATACTGTTCCGAAGGCACATACAATTTTGTGGTGAATTTAGACCCATAAATCGCTCATTTTCGTGATTTGTGTACAAATCCTATGGAATTAATTTTTGCTGAAATACACAAAACCTTCATTATTTTTCATTCTAATCACTGCATTAATTTAATTTTGGGCTAAAAATGGTTGGAAAATGGTCATAATTTATTCCATTGAAAAAAACATTAGATAACATGAGTTAAAAAAAATAACAAAAAAATACATTTCAAATAAATTTCAAAAACAAGGAAATACATTAGGAAAATTTTGCTGTCACAATTCTAAATTTTGAAAACCTTTTAATTAAGTCATAAAGAATATTCATGCACAAAATTAGCATATATTGTGCAATATTTAGTGATTTAAAGACAAAAAGGGGATTTTTGCATAAATTTGCATAATCAATTAAAAATTGATACTTCAAAAAATAACAAAAATATAACGGCGGCTGAGATCTCACCTCCTGATCTCCCACCTGGCTATATAGCCAAAATACCCCGGCGTGGTTATAAGGGGTAAACAAAATGTGAGTAAAAATCAATTAATATAAACCTAAGGAAAGCTTCCCCAATCAAAATGAAAGTGTGACTGTAGGTAAAGCATATTTGTATTCATTGTCAAAGTAATAATGGATGAAAACATTATTTGTGGGTTGGTAGACCTACACTTCAGTAAGAAGATACAGAGATCAGTATACAAGGATAAAGAGCATACATTGCACTTTGTTAGACCTATGTTGTTACTCTACCTGCTTTAGTAATTTGTTAATGATTTGTATTTTTGCGTAGATCGCTATAATTTAGGAAAATCCTTAAATTGGCAACACATTGTGATATTTTAAAAACAGATTTCGGCAATCAAATTGGTAACTTTGCAGCAAAGTCATTTCATATTTGTCTTAAATTGTTATCACTAAATATTTTCCACTTACTTTTATATTAGGAGTTGCCAATTTGTAGAGGAAAATAATGATACATTTGGCCTTAAAATAGCTCTTGTCCTTAATGAGATAGTAATAATAATAATAATAATAATAATATATACCATTTATAGAGCGCTATATACTGTATCTAGGTGCTCTATTTATAGGCACATGATTACTTTAGGTCATCAGGTACAGTTAAAACTTAAAACCTGCACAATTACTTGCGCACCATCTCAAATCTCAGGGGAGTTGGACTACCTTAAATAAACAAAACTAATTTGTATCATTAGAAATTTAGAATTACAACATACTGCATAATGCACAAAGAATCTACAGTGTTGAATTACAACTGAATCTACAAATCATTGACAACAGAACAACATATCACACATAAAACAAATGTGTGTACAGGGCTCGACATTAGCAATTGCCTTGTTGCCCGGGCAAGTCAAAATTGATGTCGGCCAAGTCAAATTTGGTAAATGGTTTAGTTTGGTTGCTTGATCGGGCAACTAAATAATTGATGAACTATGACTATAAGAAAACACTCTAAATCTCATCTAGAAATAAGCGGGCAAGTCAATTTTCTGTTTTGGGCAAGAACAATTTTAAAATCCATGGTTTCACTTGCCCGAACGGGCCAGAAGAGAAACAAGTTAGCGCGGAGCTTTGAATAACACACTTTTGATCTATTAGCAAGAATGGAATTTTACATAATGTACTTGGAAGAAGACTATAATTCAATGCTACATGAAAATCTGGTTTTGCAATATAAATATGCACTTGTTTTGTGTATAAAATCTAGACCAGAATGTCTACATAATAATACAACTAATAATATATTACATTTAATATATTTACATGTACATGTACAAATGATTTACCAGAGTGGAATATGATCAATTAAAGTAAAGTGACTGCAGCCAAACCAGCACATAAAGACCACCATAATAATTATGTAGACAGAAAAGGCAGTATTTTTAGCAGGAGGTTTCTGTACTGTTTCCATTTTGTGGTTTGAAATAAAGACAACTGTGAAGCAGTGATGCCTGTGGTTAGCGGGCAAGTATGTATGGTATTGGTAGCTTATTAAATGATCAATGATGAATCTACAGCCATTTCAACTTTGAATACAAAACAACTAATTCATAAATACAATTGATATTAATTTTCCCTAAAAACCATGTTTTCAAACTGACCTGCTTTTTAAAATTTGCATTACCAAAAGAAAAATCAAAAGCACTTTTATATCGCTTTGCATTTTTCTGTGAGCAACACTATTATTCATAAATAAAATCACTGACATTTGCTTTGCTATGCATATTTCTTACATATGAGATTTTTAAAAATGTAATGCAAATATAATATTTGTTATAATTCTCAAAAGTTTATCGTTCATGAATTAATATGTACTTATTATTTAACATCCTGATTATTTATTACCTATTTACCTTTAACCCTAAAAGGGCCGGGTTATGATGTCTTTCTACAGCATGGGGGGGGGGGGGGTGCATGGTCATTATGCCCCCTTAAGATCTTTGTCTCATCGCCGCGAAAATGTGCACAGATGTCAAGTAAGGTGCATTTAGAAGTAATCAGAAAAATCACAGGGGGAGGGGGGGGGGGGGGGGCATAATGGGCAAAGGCCTCTAGGCTTCTTAGAATTAAGTCCATAATTTAGCATTTTTAAAAGTTAATCTTAATGAAAACACCTATATGGAATTATTCCACCTGTTTTTCTGGAATTCAAGAAATAACTACAACTTCTTTTTTAAAATTTTGACTTCAAGGAAACTGACAAAATGAAGATCAAATTCCTTTTAAAGAGTTTATATCAATGCAAAGTTTGACTTTTTTTTTTTTTGACGTTTGACTACTCTGTCTCTCATATATTGTGGGAGAGCATAGTTTGAGGAAGTCCTATCTAGGATATAAGTGTATAGTCCCACAATAGTGCATTATAAATGCTCAATGAGAATCATCGATCCCAAAATGAGAAGTTCAAAGTAAAAAATTACCAACCTGTGCTACCGAGTGGCCCATGTATATTGTGCGGCTGGTTTCTAGCCGGCTTGATCCAACACAGTAAGAACACCTTAAAGTTCCAACTTGGTATGGGGGTGCAGAGAATGACGTCGTGAAATTAGATAATTCAAATAAGGTGCATTTTTCTGACAAGGTTCAAGGTTATTATTTTTATCATCATGTCTGGATCATTGCTAAAAATATGTATCCCTTTGAATATCTTGAAATGAGAAGAATTCTTTGCACACTTGGCAATGATCAAAGAACCGGATCTAATGGTGTAGTATTCTTGCCGTCATACTCAGAAATTGAATTGCATACTTGAATTTTAAATGTCCTTTTCGCATTTGCGACGTTCTCCCAGAAATCATGATCATCTGTAGAAATCGTGTGCAAAGAGGACAATTGAAGATGATCATCCAGGTTATAGCCTGTAGTGTAGTACGATGCAGAGCAGAGGTTTTGTCTCCCAAAATGTATTTGAATGGTCTTTTCATTAAGAACTCACATAATGTGCTTCACTTCTCGATCAGTACTATGCTGAAGAACCTTCCGTGCAGGTATGGATGAACATGTAACATGTTACATGTCCCATGTAACTGTAATTTCTTCACGCCCTGTCTGGAAATTCCTTTCTTTGCTCAACTGGTGTAAACAGATTTGCATATTTGAGGAAATGTTGCAATGTAAAGTTGCTCGCTGGTTCCGTCATCAACAGACTGCAATGTCGTGTCAGATTCTGTATTCCACCAAGCCTGTGGAGGAGTATGGAATTGCAGCGCCCAGCGGTGTTAGCCTGTACAACTATTGTGTTACACGATGGGATGGGCATATCTGCAAAAAGAAATAAATAGATTTCTGTTTCAGTCCAGATTGAGCTCTATTGGATTACAAATTATAAGATAGTACAATAGATTATCATGGAAAGACGTTTATTGAGAATGACAAACCTCAACCTTGGCCATACAAACCAATCAATTTTGAAAAGAGGTTGAGGTGGGGTCCAATGCAGGAATTATTATTATTTTTTTTTACGGGGTTACTTTTTCGGGTGCGGTTCGTTATTCCGAAGGTTCGTTATTCCGAAGGTTCGTTATTCCGAAGGTTCGTTATTCCGAACACGCAAATTTCCTATACCTGAGTGTTCGTTAATCCGAAAATGAAATAGGGTTCGTTAATCCGAACATTTGTTGCATTATTCCGAAGGTTCGTTATTCCGAAGGTTCGTTATTCCGAAGGTTCGTTATTCCGAAGGTTCATTATTCCGAAGGTTCGTTATTCCGAAGGTTCGCTATTCCTAAAATGAAATCGGGTTCGTTATTCCGAAGGTTCGTTATTCCGAAGGTCCGTTATTCCGAGGGTTCGTTATTCCGAAGGTTCGCTATTCCTAAAATGAAATCGGGTTCGTTAATCCGAAAATGAATTTGGGTATGTTATAATGCTATAATTTCATATAAAGAGATAAAATAAACTTAAATGTTTGATTGGTCTGGCCAAGGGAGGAAAAGGGGGAGGGGTATGCTTAATGCAGGTTGTAAATTAAATAAACAAAACACAAACTATAGTATTATAACAAGCCCGATTTAATTTTCGGAATAACGAACCCGATTTTATTTTCGGATCAACGAACCTTCGGAATAACGAACCTTCGGAATAACGAACCTTCGGAATAACGAACCTTCGGAATAACGAACCTTCGGAATAACGGACTGTAACCACTTTTTCAATCTGATATCTTATCACAAGATATTTAATATAACACCATGGTAATTTTAGGGGCTACCTACTAAATTTTGGGGGCTATTTAAAAGATTAGGCGGCAATATCCTGGGGGGGGGGGGGCACTTGTTCATATTATATCTACGTACAGAATCGCATTGCGTCAGTGCCTTTTTTTGGCGCGGCTACTACACTAATGCAGTGTACACTGATTACGCCATCACATAGCGCCATACCTGTTCTTCTGTCATGTGTAAAATACTCTGCATGTTACACATGACAAACTACATGGTACTATTGTTCTATTTAATATCGGTAGCGTCGGTCGTAACCATTAATAACCCCATCAAAGTGAATGCACAAACACCCCTTGTACACTGCATGCCACACCAAGCGAAAAAAATATGCACTTGCGCATGTGATTCTGTACGTAGATATGATATGCACTAACAGTATTTGGGCGAGGACGTTACTGCAACATACATGCAGTTAGAGCGCAACATAAATTTCTATTGCATAAAACACACTTGGGCAATTCCACGGTAACTGACGTTACAATACAAATTCAATGTAGGACAGTAGGATATGCACAAATTTGTTTTCATTGACATTGTACTTTATATTGTAGTTAAGTAAATAAAGATACATGTACCTGCCGGTTGCCGGTTATAATTTGAGTATTTGAATGATACAGGTAAGGTATTACAGGTCAGTTACAGCACTACCTGCCGGTTATAATTTGAGTATTTGAATGATACAGGTAAGCCTCATAAGGTATTACTACAGAATAACAGCGAGAAAAATGTGACGTTAACTGACATCGCACTGTTTCTGAATAGACCCTAAAAGGCCTAAATGGCGTATCGCACTATTTCTGTATGGACCCTGATGCCATGGCGTACCATTTTTTTAAATGAACCCTAATGGCGTATTGCACTTCTGAAATGGACAATAAATGGCGTATCGCACCTTTCCTGAAATTCATCATATTATTTTCAAATTGACCCTATTTCTCTCGGTGTCTCGCACTCACACTGCAAAAACAAAATGCTTCTACAAGAATCCCAGCACTTTATCCCCCACAGTGCAACCCGTATACAATAACTCGGTATACTATACTCGACTGCAGCCACGCACACTAACAAATCTATCTATATCAACGACTCGACAAACTACGAAAACTACCACGGCTCTTATGCCAGAACCCTCGGGGAAGAAATCGCCGCCGATCACACACCGAATGAGTAGCCTACGGGGGTAAGCACGCAAAATAAACTACAGCATACACACAAAAATCGTATAAATCACTTACCCATGATTATTGTAAAATGCAATCACCACCGTCACTTCTGGAATGGCCGTCTCTTATCATATTTCACCAGTATATCACCAAATAATGATATTTGTACGAGGAGCTCGAACATTTCTGAACACAACTGCACGATCCGACTCGACCCGAATTTTACACCGGGCCGAGATACACATTCTGTAATTATGTTTTTGATTTTGTTTTACTGATAGTATAGCAATGTGTATCTCGACCCGATGTCAAATCCACAGAAATTTACCCACATTGTTTACGATTTTAAAAACATTTATCTACATTTACGCTACAAATTTGTTTCCGCTTTCAAGACTAATAACTTGCCTAGTACATAAATATTATTTGTTTTTTTCCCACACAACTATTACAGCGAGAAATTACACCGAACGGCAAACGAATTCCTCGCGGTGATAACGGCAATGCCAAAAAAACATGTCAGCGAGCAATGGGGAAATTTACCCACGTTGTTTACGATTTAAAAAACATTTATTGAAATCTCAACTACGCATTTGTATTTAGTTTCTAAGCAATTAATTTTTCTGGCGGAAAACTATTTTTTATTTTTGACGTGAAATTTCTAGCGCACGAAAAAGCAGCGAACGACGAACGACGGCATCGGTGCAGAGTGGAATTCGCTCCTCGGCAACAGGACCAAAACGCTTCTCCAACTTTATAATATAAGATGAGTACGATTATCGCGAAATCACAAAAAAGACGTGTATGGCAAGCCATTTGCCCCAAAAGTCGATAAACTCTGTTTTCAAATAAACAGTTTTCTCAAATAAACAGTTTTCTCAAATAAACAGTTTTTCTCAAATAAACCGTTTTTCTCAAATAAAATTTATTTATTACGAGATAAACAGAGATTTTTTAGAAAAAACGTTTTCTAAAAAAGGAAGTTTATGCAGTGATAAACTGATTTTGTTCTTGAGAAAACGGTTTATTTGAGATAAACAGTTTTTGTCAAATGAAGCGTTTTCTCAAATAAACCGTTTTCTCAAATAAACCGTTTTCTCAAATAAAATTAGTTTGTCACGAGATAAACAGAGATTTTCAGAAAAAAAAAGTTTTCTAATAACGGAAGTTTATGCAGGGAACAACTAATTCTGTGTTGATGATTTTTTAAATGCTATAATATTTTGTAAAATATATGAATAATGAATTAATAGAAAAGTAATTGGCAACAATAGTCACATTTGACTGATTGCCACCAAACAACAACAACAACAACAACAACACAGCAGGCGAATTTGTGTTTGTACAGTGTGGTTGCCAACTCTCACGCATTGGGCGTGAGACACACTATTTCACCCGTTTTTGACATGGGCCTTACACATTATTAGTGCAATGCAGACTGAACAGTACAGTATTGTAATGTGTGTATGTGTGGGCCAGGCCCGGCCACGGACCCCCCGAGTATGGGCGGTGCAGAGAGATCGATTAGCACTGCGCTACAGAAGCTAACGTAAACGAATTTACAGACGGGCGATGGATTATGAATGGGATAATAAAAGACGTCGCGCGTTTTATTAATTGGAGGTTTATAACCCCACGTAAAGGAGGCTTCAAGCCCTAACTTTGTCAGGCAAGCTGGTAAATGACATTTCTTTCAAGTAAAACAATAACCTCGCAACTTTTAAAATTTGGATTGCAAAAGGCGGACTGTCCTTTTAACACGCCCGACCTTACGAGTTCACATGATGAGGCACCACTAGATGTAATGAATCGGTCTTCTTTAAACCACTTTCTTCTTTTGATATTTTATCTATCGTTAAGGGCCTCAAGAATAGTACGACATGTGGATACGATGATCTGAATTAATTTGTTTTGAAAAAGATCATACATTATATTGTTGATCCATGATGCTATATATCTAATATGTCACTTAAAGGGAGTGCCCCTCTTTTGCAAGCCAAAAAATATAAGTTGCCATATTAACCTCAAATATTATACATCATGATTTTTTAAATTTATTCTGAAAAGATTAGGACTTGACAAATGTACCAAGAACAGTCATTTTGGTCGTGTAGTTTTTGTTTTAGGGCGCTGTGAGTGACACCATGTCAGGTTCCCTTTTTAATCAATTTTTACCAAGTCAGTGCTTGATAAATCGCACTTACTGCTCGTCATACCATCGAACAAAGAGCAATACGCGCGCCATTGTTAGTGCGCATTCAGCTGTGTGCCGAGAGAATGGGCATGCTATCACGGGCAGGAAGTGCGATTTATCAGGCAATGACTTGGTCAAAAATAACAAAAATGAGAGACTGACAGACGGCCTACAACAAAAACTACTCGTCCAAAATGACTGCTCCTGGTATCGTTTTTCATGGGAAAGGGAATTCTATCCGATGAACACTATTATTTAACCTAGATCCCGACGTTCTCCGCAATTATCGACCAATTGCCAATCTGCCATTTATGAGCAAGCTCCTTGAAAGGATTGTGGCTAATCAGCTAATGTTTCATGTGGACAGTAATCATCTGCTTCCTGCAAACCAGTCAGCGTACCGCAGCCTCCACTCAACAGAAACTGCATTGTTGAAAGTGCTCAACGATCTCCTCCTTGCTGTTGACAAGGGCAATGAGGCTGCTCTTCTTCTTCTGGACTATTCGGCAGCGTTTGACACGCTCGACCACACCTTGCTACTACAGCGACTTTGTAATGACTATTCCATCACAGGCACTGTCATCCTATGGATCAAGTCATATATTCAAGACCGCACACAGAGGGTGATAATCAATGGGACCTGTTCAACTCCTAGTTTTCTCAGCTGTGGAGTTCCGCAAGGATCAGTTGCCGGCCCCCTGCCTTTTCTCCTCTATACGGGTCCTCTCGCAAGAATCATCAATTGTCATCGTGGTGTCAACTACTCATGTACGCCGATGACACTCAGATTTACATAACTATGTCACCTGGTGATAGGGTTGCTGCTGTTAACTCACTGAGAGAATGTCTCATGGACGTCAAAGCCTGGTCCACTACCAACAGACTCCGTCTGAACGAAGACAAGCCTGAGCTCATACATTTTTCGTTACAGTTCAGGAGTACAGATCCTCTAGCAGGTTTAACCACTCAGAATAGAGTAATAAAGACTTCTGAATGTGTTAGAGACCTTGGCTTTACTTTGGACAAAAACTTAACTCTTTAACACCATATCACAAGCATCTGCAAATCTGCATCTTGGGGTATTTTCAAAATAGGGAAGATCAGACGTCTGCTTGACCAATCATCCGCTGAGCGACTCGTCCACGCCTTCGTCTCCTCTCATCTGGACTACTGAAACTCCCTCCTCGCCGGCCTCCCTCTTTCTCATATATCCCCCTCCAACGTATCCAAAATTCAGCCGCTAGATTAGTCACCCTTAGAAGGAAACATGACCATAATATCCCCTGTTCTCCGCTCACTCCATTGGCTACCGGTCCATTCCCGTATTTCTTTCAAGGTTCTACTTCTCACATACAAAATCACACATAATCTTGCCCCCATATATCTTCAAGACCTAGTCTTATTTCGTTCCTCCTCTTCTGCCAGACCCCTCCTTTCATCTTCTTCTCTCCAATTACTTCATGGCCCACGTACAAAAACTCGTTATGGTGACCGAGCCTTCTCGTCCATTGCCCCTACTCTTTGGAACAAACTCCCAACCCATATTCAGAATGCCACATCTATCGAATCATTTAAAATCCTCCTCAAAACCCATCTTTTTAAGCAGTTGTAATTTTCTGGAGGCGCACATAGTTAGTTATTAAGTATTGTATTATACACTGAGCTAAAAGAGAAACTTATATTTTTTCACATGATCATATCTTAAAATCCTGTCCATCAAAATTAACCAAAATGACACACAGGATTACTTAATACTCTGCTCTAAGCACATGTCAGTAACTAAGCAGTTGCCCACTTGACACAACCGCAAAAAGCATTGAAATGGAACAACTTCCGGGACCACATGTCACAGTAAAAGGGACAATCCGCCCGTTAATACACACGCTCAGCGCAGCTCTACAGGAAGAGAGGAACGATTCTCCCCAAGCCTGTAACAGAGCCTGGTGGACAGCATGCGTAGCAGATGCACTGAATGATTCCAAACACATGGTGGACATGCACCCACTGTTGATTTTTGTGTTTGGGTAACTGACATAACCTTCATTTCAATTTGTCTTGACTTCCTCACCTGTCTTAAACTCTGTTGCCGAAATGTCCAGGCTGTGACATGTGATACAGGTAACGGTTCCATGCCAGTGCCTTTTTCAGTTATGTCAGTAAAGTAATCTCATGGATATTGACATGTCAATGGAGTAGGGTGTTTAATTAATCCCGTGTGTCATTTTGGTTAATTTTGGTGGACAGATTTGCAAGATATGACCATGAGAAAAAATATAAGTTTCTTTTTAAACTCAGTGTATATACATGTATTTGTTATTTCTTATTTGTTACTTTGACTTTGGTGTTGTATCGTTTTAATGCTACCGTGTTTACTAGTTTTCTTATTTAGACAGACCACCAGTGCGCTTAGAAACACCCGTATAAAGCGCCATATAAATGCAATTATTATTATTAATGTGAGCAAATTTCCGTGGCAGGTGTGAGAGAGTGAGTGTGCAGGAGGGTGGGGGGGGGGGGGGGTAGAGGGTGTTTTTTTCTTTTTCTTTTTATCTTAGCTTAAAGGGATAGTTGAATTCTGGTAAGGAGAGTACAGTTTTGGTGAAACTGAATTTTAGTAACCAAAACCTGCATCATTACATTACAGACTAATAGTTATAACTAAAAAGGAACACAAAATTACAAATGACGTAGTAAAGATCATGTTATCATTCAAAAGAGCCGTTAAAACGTAAAAGGGCGCTCTCTTAACACTCATCGGTTTCAACCATTTTGAATAAAATATTGTGCATGTGATGCTTCGTGAAATAGTGATTAGATAGAGAAATAACCAACAACTATTGAAATACCTATTTTGTAACTTTTTGAAAAGAGGAAGCATTTTTTTGAATTTTTAACGGCTGGTTCAAAATTCTCTAATAAACCTGGGGCCCCAGCTTTATTACAAATTGTTATATTTATGGATATTTCAGCCGTCTCTGAACCGATTTTGATCAAACAAAGATGATTTTATTATTTAAATATTATGCTCTTTCAAATTTTACACTCAGTTTTTCATTACCTCACAAAAAAATAAGTAGTCTAGCGCCCTCTCTACCAAAACTCAACTATCCCTTTAAAAACCTCAAACTTTCATTATTCATACGTAGTTCAACATTAGATTATGTAAGTTGCTTTGTATGTAATTTCATTTCTGTTATGGGACATCCATGTATGATGCATAAATATGTTCAAGAAATTGTTATTGATGTTTTTTGTTCCGTTTATTTGGAGAAAGAGACATATGTAACTGGGAGAGAGATTAACCTCTCTCCATGTGTATCATTGTAAAGAATATTGATTTCCCCCAATCAGAGTTAAATGAACTTCTTTTAAGGAGTATCCAATGACCCAAGAGTAAAATATTGGGGCAACTCCAGCGTCACGGACATTACAAATCAGAGAATTTTTATGACTTTCCAATGCCACTACTAATTCATACCTCTAACTAATGTCTAACTTTTATTTTGATTACAAAACAATATCCTAGTTAAGTATGCAAAAAAATTTCAGAACATTTATCCAATTCGTTACTGAGTAATTCTGCGAAATGTGCGCCGTCACGGACATTACATCTTTTGGACATGACTTTTTGCATCCATATACATCTTTGCAAAAGTCTGTGAGTTCTGAGACCTCATAAAGGTGATTTAGGTATTTAATTATAGACAAGGCAATGATGAATTGAATCCAAGTTGTTTTGGGGGAAACGGGCCAGGCATATGTGATCTAGACAACAAAACGTTGCGTCACGGACATTACATTTTCAGCGTCACGGACATTACACTTTTGTCCACTTTTTCTAAACTCAGAAATAACCCGCAAAAAATGCTCCATTGTGCATTACACTTTTTTAATTGTACATTTGATATGTAATCAAACAGTTTTGAGAACAAAAATTATATTTCAATTTTTTTTTCAATTAGCAAAAAATTATTTTAAAATATTAAAAAGTTTTTCCAAAATTATTGTAAAATTTGAAATTTTTCAACAGAATGTGCAGTAAACCAAATGTTCAACTATTAAAAAAAATATTATACATTTTTAATGAGGTACAATGCTGTTTTGTGCCAAAAAATTGTAAAATCTAAAAAAAGTTGTGTACATCATGGGCATAACACATGGAAAATCATGGACTAAGAGTATAATTTTTGCAATTTGATCATACTATATGAGATTTAACCATCTCTTTCTCCTCCCAGTAAGTTATAGTCAAGTCTTTATTGATTATTGAGACATGCATGTTCAAATTAAGCAAGGAATTTAGTTTTATAAATAGTTCAGAGTACTCACTCAAAGTTCACTATCTGATTAACGATACAATTTATTAAAATTTGAACCAGGAAGGTAGTAGTCCCCCTGTTACTTGGGATTATCTTATTTCTTGGCTAAAGTAAGACATTTACATAAGAAAATAATGCTTGATATTTTTTTGCTCTGCTTTTTTATACTTTTCACTGTGTATGTAATGTCCTTGACGCAGCCGTGATGTAATGTCCGTGACGCCATTCTGGACAAGCCATCAAATATTTTAGTAAATGCTCTTGATATACTTTATGATATAACATTCTAGCTTTGCAAATGAATTTTGAATTAAATTGAATTAGGACTTCTGCTTCTACAAAAACTTTTATATCTAAAACGTCACGGACATTACACATCAATGTTGTAAGAATCAAGATTTTATCCAATAACAGTTTTCAAAAAGTAAAGATTTTTACACAATTTCCTTTTCTATGATGTTAAAACAAAGCATAAACAAGACATTAGAAGTAGAATTATTGTTCTGAAGTGATCCATATTTTTAACTTTTATTTCATAAACAACGGATTTGTGTGCACACAAATGTTATTGATTTTTCTTACTCTACACGCTTCAGTGACTATTGATTTTCCACTTTTTGATGGGATTACGTAATATTGGTGGGATGATGGTATAAGTGGATTAGGTCAATCAATAAATGCTTTCTTTTGTTAGGTCCCCCTGACTCCCCCAACGGGGGATGGTGGCATTATCGGATTAGGTCAATCAATCCACTCTTTGATGGGATTACGTAATATTGGTTTGTTTGTTTCGTATGACATATATGCACATTTATAAATTCAGTTTCTCAGCCAGGTCAGAGCAGCATCTGTTGTCTGATGAATCCCCTCAAAACTATCAGGGAAACATCGGAGAGGGCAGTCGTTTACCACATGCTTCACTGTCTGGTCTGGGTTCCCGCAGTCACATGCAGGGCTGTCTTTCATTTTCCATCGGTGGAGATGATGGGCTGACCTTGCATGGAGTGTTCTTATCCTGTTCAGAGTCACCCATTGCTTTCTGGGGAGGTTGAACCCTGCTGGCTCTGACGTACGGTCCTGTACAAGGTCATGGTTAGGGAAGTCGGACTCTGCCCAGGTTTTGCGCCATTCTCCTTTCAGGTCAAACTCTTCTAGAGACTTTGCAGAAGTCCAAAAGGGTGTCCGTGATTTGAGGCGCATTTTGGGTAGGTTTCCTAGGTCTTCGTGGATAGGTAGGTCTGGGTTGGTGGAGGTGCGGTGGGATGATGTAATAAGAGGATTAGGTCAATCAATAAATACGTTCTTTTGTTAGGTCCTCCAACTCCCCCAACGGGGGATGGTGGCATTATCGGATTAGTTCAATCAATCAATACTTTATTTTGTTCTCGTATCGATCGTCCCAACGGGGTTGAGGGATTATAGCATAAGCGGATTAAGGTAATCAATCAATACTTTCTTTTGTTAGGTCCCCCAGTACCGCCCCTATCTACTCATCTCAGAATAAATAGAGAGTGACATTTTAAAACAAAGTAAGAAACAAATACACGCCAATACACTCAATAGGCTGTTTGATTAACTCACAATGTAAACACACAAAACAAGGCAGCGTATAGATTAAACTGAACTTGTTTTATTCAGTAATACAAGTATATCGGTATACAAATTATCAAGGAACACGAGTATAATGAAACCACAAACAATAAACAATAATTATAAACACACGATAATAATTAAATTTTGAGTAAAAACAAACAAAGAAACAAAACGGAGCAGCACAGCATACTTTGTATAATCTTGCACAAAAACCGTTGCGATAACAAAACATTGTAATTTCTCGAATGCCTTAGCAAACAAAGCAAAACTAAATTATGTATTTGAAATGAAAACGTGACCAATGTTTGTTTTTGTGTGTGATCACAAGTTATATATACGTTCGAGAAACCCAGTCTTACAGAACAGAATACATTAATAAGTTGTACCATTTTAAGTAAACAGTAAACTTAAGTAAAAGGGTTCCGCGGCAAATGTCATAGAATACTTGAAAGCAGCTACACGATTAAAACAAAATAGACATGTAATAATAATAATAATATACCTGGTCTATATAGCGCCTAATAAAGCATGTATATATCCTGAAACATGGTAACAAATCTTTGTGTACTTGATCACGGTACAATCTTTGAATAATATAGAACACAACACAACGTCCTTATAATGATACGCCGTAGAGAAGGAAGGACTCCTCCCATCTCTCAGGACAAACAAAGCTGCAGGCGAATGTTGCTAATTTGATTGGAGAGGGCGCTCTTCCATTAACAGTAAATGTTATATTAATTGATTTTGCGTGTCACGTATCAACAATATTATTCTAATAAAAATGCATGATCTCTTTCAACAAATAATTGTAAGGCTTGATACAATCATAGTTATAAATAAATAAAAATAGCAAAAAAATCAACTACAAGGAAACCAACACCCCCCCCCCCCCCGAAAAAAAAGTGCTAGCAAACCATGACAATACCGCAACTTATACACTGAAAACTTAATGAACTGTAACCTTGTTGCACAGTTGTGCGCATTACACCCCTTTTTTCAGAATTATCTCTTGTTTTTCACTCAAATAATATTTTTTCACTCAAAGTATGTGAATAAGATGACATACAAAAATATACGCCCCAAACATTTAAATACACGTCACACAAACGTAATTCACATTAAACATGTTAAACCCGTTTAAATTAGAAGGCACAAACATCAAAATTATGAAAATTAAGAAAAACAAGTATATGAAAATGACTTTCATCGCGGCAAATTGTATCATTCTATCATTTAACTTAATATAGGTTTTCCCGGCCAATTTCCTACTTTACGCGCCCAAATTCGTTCATGTGCATTCAATTTCGTGCAGTTGCCGTGGATGAGTCGCTTTGGTCATTCAAATTCATATTCCGAGCATCCACATTCGTATATGGGCACCCAAATGTCAAATCGCGAACTTCAAATTCGCAAATGGGCATTCGATTTCATCATTGGACGCTATTTTCAACAAATGGGCATTCAATTTAATACGGTAAGCTGGGCAATCGCTTGTTTGTGCATTCAATTTCGTTTATGGGTGACCAATTTCCAGACATGCTCATTCAATTTAAATTACACAAACAACATCCATATGTATTCACAAATAAACATACTGTATATACATTTATGTATACAACCACATAGTTACGAACATATAGGCGTACCCAGGGAGGGGGGGGGGGGGGGGGGTGGGGGTTCGTTGGATCAACCCCCCCCCGGTCTCGACCGTCATTATCGCTGGTCTCGGGCCTCGAAAAGTTTGCATAACCCTGGTCTCGGCCTCAAAATGTCGAAAATTTCCGGCCTCGGCTTTGAAAATTTCCTACGACTACCCCCCCCCCCCCCCCGCCCCCGCTGACAGATCATTTTTCTGAAGAAATAACCCCCCCCCCCCCCCCCCCCCCCTTGAACAAATCCTGCGTACGCAACTGGTTACGCTTACATAAACACACGCACACACATTCACCTTTTTTCTTACATAGTCTCAACCATTTCATCGGGCTATATTTTCAATTTCTTTTAGATATACTTTTCAACATTTAATCTTCACTTTTCGATATTCCTCAGTCACATTTTCTAGATCTGTTTTTATGTTCAATTATGTAATCTGTATTTTCTTATTTGTACATTCATTCGTTCATCTTTTTGTCTTAACTTTATCATCATGCGAGTTCATAATGTTATTTCATCACATTTTCTTATTTGTCATGTGATCGTTATTGTATCATAATTTCTGTTCTCCATTTAGTATCTTTATTTTCATCTTGTTTTCTATATCATACATATACCACGCTGTTACATTACATGTCCACTGCATTTTTTTAATTTGAATGCCAATGTGATGAACTTGTTTGCCCATGCGCGAATTTGAATGACCGAAATGAGACCCGAGGACTGCTAGAGATGAAATTGAATGACCATTAACGAAAATGAGCACCGATCGCTTACATTGGCATGACGCTAGTGTGAAATTGGTTGCTCCGTTAATTAATATGAATGACTAAAAACGAATTTGAATGACGATATGTCGATCCAAACGCGGATTTGGTGAAATTGAATGCTGCTGATATGAAATTGCATGAGAAAATAGCGAAATTGACCGGGAAAACCTATATTATGAAAGCTTTGAAAGACAGAAGATTTGGAAAGAAAAGGAAGATAAATATTTGTTTAAAACAAAATACTCTAAAAGAGTCAATATATAATAACATGATTTTCAAAGAAAACAAACAAATGCAATAACTGTCACCAGAGCGATTGCCAAGCAATCTGTACAACTATTATACAAGTTATCAAGTTTGACATAATTATATGAATGACATAATGCATGTATACTTTTCGACAAAAAACAAAAACATAAAACGAACAATATTTCTGATGTTCTAGCAACTTTGATATTGGAATATATCATCCCATAATGATAATCTCATATCAGTCAGAAAACACGAATAGTACATGCAAAATAAAGTCATATCAAACAGTTAATTCGTCATCGTTGTTACGAGTTCAAGAACTAATCATTGCAACGCCTTCTGCTCAAGTTCTGATCCACCGCCTAGACAGGTCTAAGCCCTCCGCACACAGAGCCAACTCGACCCGATCCGACTGACTTTCAGTCAGGCTAGAGTAGGTTTCGCTCAGTCGTAGCCGATTCAGCATGTTGAATCGGCATCGAATGATCTCCGACTGGCTCTTGACCGGCAGAACAAGAGTTCTGAGGCAACGTATACTGAGCTGAACCGACTAAAAACCAGTCGGATCGGGTCGAGTCGGCTTTGTCAGTGGGCGGAGGGCTTAACATGTCTGACCTTTGATCGTGTCATTGCTCGAGTGAAGACCACATCGAATAAGCTGCAATATCGATGTTCACATGTTCCAAAAGGAAGTACACACAATGTTTTCTAACAGCTGAGGGTCTTTCCATCAAGCCATCATTAAAACGTTGTTAATCGAGTTGTGAAGAGATCACTGCAGGAATCACGTTTCAAAAGGTCCAAAGGTTTCAGCAGTATTGAAAAACAATAAAAAAACGTGTCATGAGAATTATAGCTTCTGACCAGAGTGAGCATAGCATTGAAACAGTGTCGGGAAAGGGCCGCCGACCCATCAAGAGCTTCTAGCCTGGTTTCAGAGCACCGGTCTAGCATGCAATCCGGTCGTCTGCAGTTCCATTCCCTATGAAGCTCATTTGTGAGTGTTTGTCCTTCCTTTCGCAGTTGTAATAAAGTGAAAGATTAAGCCTTAACCAGCCGTGGTCGCCGGCGTGCCCGTGTCCGTACTCGTGTATCCGACAATGGTGATGGGTTCGCCTTTCAGGAGATCGAGAGCGATGAACACGCCGTCTTCGAAGCCTTCCCGTAGCTCGGCCTCGAAGCGGACGTTGAAACTGTCATGGTCATTGAGGTGTCGGAGTGCTCCGGGGAAGTAGCAGAGGAAAGAGGCGCGAATGTTCTCGTTAGTGTTTCCTGGCCTAAAGTTTTGGGGAGAAAATTATAAATTGAGAACTATGTATTTATTGTTCTTCATATAATTATTATTATGTTTTGTTCTACTTTCAATAGATGGGTAAGCAAAATTGAGAACTATTCGACCCAACCGATCAGCCCCCCCCCCCCCCCCCCAACCCCCACCCCACTACTACGATGAAAATCAATATCTGCACATCGACGTCCATGCCTGAATAGTTTGTGTTTTCATAATCATAAGCAGAACCTTAGTTAGTTCTGATATCATTACTATCTATTCAAGGTTCTACTTGTCACATACAAAATCACACATAATCTTGCCCCCATATATCTTCAAGACCTAGTCTTATTTCGTTCCTCCTCTTCTGCCAGACCCCTCCTTTCATCTTCTTCTCTCCAATTACACAGTTAGTTATTAAGTATTGTCCCAGCTATCCACCTGACGTCGGGCCGATGTCGGAAGTTGGTTGCCGGATGTCGGCATATCGCCGTTGGCTCGAGGTTAAAATGTCCGCCAGCCCAACATCGTCACGACGTCATTTTTGTGATATATTGGCATAACGTCATTTTCCGACAATGGCCCAACATCATGTCATGAGATGATGTTGGGCCATTGTCGGAAAATGACGTTATGCCAATATATCACAAAAATGACGTCGTGACGATGTTGGGCTGGCGGACATTTTAACCTCGAGCCAACGGCGATATGCCGACATCCGGCAACCAACTTCCGACATCGGCCCGACGTCAGGTGGCTAGCTGGGGTATTATACACTGAGCTAAAAAAGAAACTTATATTTGTTCACATGATCATATCTTAAAATCCTGTCCATCAAAATTAACCAAAATGACACACAGGATTACTTAATACTCTGCTCTAAGCATATGTCAGTAACTAAGCAGTTGCCCACTTGACACAACCGCAAAAAGCATTGAAATGGAACAACTTCCGGGACCACATGTCACAGTAAAAGGGACAATCCGCCCGTTAATACACACGCTCAGCGCAGCTCTACAGGAAGAGAGGAACGATTCTCCCCAAGCCTGTAACAGAGCCTGGTGGACAGCATGCGTAGCAGATGCACTGAATGATTCCAAACACATGATGGACATGCACCCACTGTTGATGTTTGTGTTTGGGTAACTGACATAACCTTCATTTCAATTTGTCTTGACTTCCTCACCTGTCTTAAACTCTGTTGCCGAATTGTCCAGGCTGTGACATGTGATACAGGTAACGGTTCCATGCCAGTGCCTTTTTCAGTTATGTCAGTAAAGTAATATCATGGATATTGACATGTCAACGGAGTAGGGTGTTTAATTAATCCCGTGTGTCATTTTGGTTAATTTTGGTGGACAGATTTTCAAGATATGACCATGAGAAAAAATATAAGTTTCTTTTTGAGCTCAGTGTATATACATGTATTTGTTATTTCTTATTTGTTACTTTGACTTTGGTGTTGTATCGTTTTAATGCTACCGTGTTTACTAGTTTTCTTATTTAGACAGACCACCAGTGCGCTTAGAAACACCCGTATGAAGTGCCATATAAATGCAATTATTATTATTAATGTGAGCAAATTTCCGTGGCAGGTGTGAGAGAGTGAGTGTGCAGGAGGGTGTGGGGGCGGGGGGGGGGGGGGGGGGGGGGGGGGGGGGTAGAGGGTGTTTTTTTCTTTTTCTTTTTATCTTAGCTTAAAGGGATAGTTGAATTCTGGTAAGGAGAGTACAGTTTTGGTGAAACTGAATTTTAGTAACCAAAACCTGCATCATTACATTACAGACTAATAGTTATAACTAAAAAGGAACACAAAATTACAAATAACGTAGTAAAGATCATGTTATCATTCAAAAGAGCCGTTAAAACGTAAAAGGGCGCTCTCTTAACACTCATCGGTTTCAACCATTTTGAATAAAATATTGTGCATGTGATGCTTTGTTGAAATAGTGATTAGATAGAGAAATAACCAACAACTATTGAAATACCTATTTTGTAACTTTTTGAAAAGAGGAAGCATTTTTTTGAATTTTTAACGGCTGGTTCAAAATTCTCTAATAAACCTGCATGGTGCCCCAGCTTTATTACAAATTGTTATATTTATGGATATTTCAGCCGTCTCTGAACCGATTTTGATCAAACAAAGATGATTTTATTATTTAAATATTATGCTCTTTCAAATTTTACACTCAGTTTTTCATTAGCTCACAAAAAAATAAGTAGTCTAGCGCCCTCTCTACCAAAACTCAACTATCCCTTTAAAAACCTCAAACTTTCATTATTCATACGTAGTTCAACATTAGATTATGTAAGTTGCTTTGTATGTAATTTCATTTCTGTTATGGGACATCCATGTATGATGCATAAATATGTTCAAGAAATTGTTATTGATGTTTTTTGTTCCGTTTATTTGGAGAAAGAGACATATGTAACTGGGAGAGAGATTAACCTCTCTCCATGTGTATCATTGTAAAGACTATTGATTTCCCCCAATCCGAGTATCCAATGACCCAAGAGTAAAATATTGGGTTTTCCTAATAAGAGAGACAAACAATAAGCAATTACAATTACACACACACCTGGCAATAATAGCGCATGGAATGTTAATCCCCAATGTGAACAGCCCATGGTTCCACTCTATTTTTAAAATCCCTCTATGAATAGAACACAGCTGCCAGTTGCCGACCTCCCAATCAATGTTTAACTACCCATTGAATTGCACACAAATGATATTGATTTGTCTTACTCTACACGCTTCAGTAACTATAAATTTTCAACTCTTTGATGGGATTACGTGATATCGGTGGGATGATGGTATAAGAAGATTAGGTCAATCAATAAATACTTTCTTTTGTTAGGTCCCCAACTCCGCCAACGGGGGATGATGGCTTAATCGAAAATAGGTCAATCAATCCACTCTTTGATGGGATTACGTAATATTGGTGGGATGATGGTATAAGAGGATTAGGTCAATCAATAAATACTTTCTTTTGTTAGGTCCCCAACTCCGCCAACGGGGGATGATGGCTTAATCGAAAATAGGTCAATCAATCCACTCTTTGATGGGATTACGTAATATTGGTGGGATGATGGTATAAGAGGATTAGGTCAATCAATAAATACTTTCTTTTGTTAGGTCCTCCAACTCCCCCAACGGGGGATGGTGGCATTATCGGATTAGGTCAATCAATAAATACTTTCTTTTGTTCTCATATCGATCGCCCCCAACGGGGTTGGGAGGTTACAGCATAAGCGGATTATGGTAAGCAATCAATAAAAGCTCTCGTATCGATCGCAAGCTTTAGGGTATCAATCAATACTTTATTTTGTTAAGTCCCCCCAGTACCCCCCCCTACCTACTTATCTCAGAATAAATAGAGAGTGACATTTAATAACAAAGTAAGAAACAAATACACGCCAATACACTCAATAGGCCGTTTGATTAACTCACAATATAAACACACAAAAAGAGGCAGTGTATAGATTAAACTGAACTTGTTTTATTCAGTAATACAAGTATATCGGTATACAAATTATCAAGGAACTCGAGTATAATGAAACCACAAACAATAAACAATAATTATAAACATACGATAAGAATTAAATGTTGAGTAAAAACAAACAAAGAAACAAAACGGAGCAGCACAGCATACTTTGTATAATCTTGCACAAAAACCGTTGCGATAACAAAACATTGTAATTTCTCGAATGCCTTAGCAAACAAAGCAAAACTAAATTATGTATTGAAATGAAAACGTGACCAATGTTTGTTTTTGTGTGTGATCACAAGTTATATATACGTTCGAGAAACCCAGTCTTACAGAACAGAATACATTAATAAGTTGTACCATTTTAAGTAAACAGTAAACTTAAGTAAAAGCGTGCCGCGGCAAATGTCATAGAATACTTGAAAGCAGCTACACGATTAAAACAAAATATACATGTAATAATAATAATAATATACTCGGTCTATATAGCGCCTAATAAAGCATGTATATATCCTGAAACATGGTAACAAATCTTTGTGTACTTGATCACGGTACAATCTTTGAATAATATAGAACACAACACAACGTCCTTATAATGATACGCCGTAGAGAAGGAAGGACTCCTCCCATCTCTCAGGACAAACAGAGCTGCAGGCGAATGTTGCTAATTTGATTGGAGAGGGCGCTCTTCCATTATCAGTAAATGTTATATTAATTGATTTTGCGTGTCACGTATCAACAATATTATTCTAATAAAAATGCATGATCTCTTTCAACAAATAATTGTAAGGCTTGATACAATCATAGTTATAAATAAATAAAAATAGCAAAAAAATCAACTACAAGGAAACCAACACCTCCCCCCCCCCCCCGAAAAAAAATGTACTAGCAAACCATGACAATACCGCAACTTATACACTGACAACTAAATGAACTGTAACCTTGTTGCACAGTGGTGCGCATTGCACCCCCTTTTTCAGTGAAAACGCGCAAAGGTTATGTTTTCAATATAATTCTCAATTATATATTTACTCTTGTTTTTCACTCAAATAATTTGTTCACTCAAAGTATGTGAATAAGATGACATATACAAATATATGCCCCAAACATTTAAATACACGTCACACAAACTTAATTCACATTAAACCCGTTTAAAAATAGAAAGCACAAACATCAAAATTACGAAAATAAAGAAAAAAAAAGTATATGAAAATGACTTTCATCGCGGCAAATTTTATCATTCTATCATTTAACTTAATATTATGAAAGCTTTGAAAGACAGAAGATTTGGAAAGAAAAGGAAGACAAATATTTGTTTAAAACAAACTACTCTAAAAGAGTCAATATATAATAACATCATTTTCAAACAAAACAAACCAATGCAATAGCTACTGTCACCAGAGCGATTGTCAAGCAATTTGTACAACTATTATACAAGTTATCAAGTTTGACATAATTATATGAATGACATAATGCATGTATACTTTTCGACAAAAAACAAAAAAATAAAACGAACAATATTTATGACGTTCTAGCAACTTTGATATTGGAATATATCATCCCATAATGATAATCTCATATCAGTCAGAAAACACGAATAGTACATGAAAACTAAATGTATATCAAACAGTTAATTCGTCATCGTTGTTACGAGTTCAAGAACTAATCATTGCAACGCCTTCTGCTCAAGTTCTGATCCACCGCCTAGACAGGTCTAAATCCCTCCGCACACAGAGCCAACTCGACCCGATCCGACTTTCAGTCAGGCTAGAGTAGGTTTCGCTAAGTCGTAGCTGATTCAACATGTTGAATCGGCATCGAATGATCTCCGACTGGCTCTTGACCAGCAGAACAAGAATCCTGAGGCAACGTATACTGAGCTGAACCGACTGAAAACCAGTCGGATCGGGTAGAGTCGGCTCTGTGTGCGAAGGGCTTAACATGTCTGACCTTTGATCGTTTCATTGTTTGAGTCAAGACCACATCGAATATTTAAGTCCTCTGCAGACAGAGCCGACTCGACCCGATCCGACTGATTTCAATCAGGCTAGAGTTGGGCCCGGTCGGTCGGATCCAATTCATCGTGTTGAATCGGCCCCAACTGGCATCCGACTGTCTCTCGACTGGCAAAATGTGTGTCGCGAGGCACTGAAAACTGAGCCGATCCGAATGAAAACCAGTCGAATCGGGTCGAGTCGGCTCTGTCTGCAGAGGGCTTAAGCTGCAATATCGATGTTCACATGCTCCAGAAGGAAGCACACACATGTGTTCTAACAGGCGAAGGTATTTCCATCAAGCCATCATTATTACGTTGTTAATCGAGTTGTGAAGAGATCACTGCAGGAATCACGTTTCAAAAGGTCCAAAGGTTTCAGCAGTATTGAAAAACAATAAAAAAACGTGTCATGAGAATAATAGCTTCTGACCAGAGTGAGCATAGCATTGAAACAGTGTCGGGAAAGGGCCGCCGACCCATCAAGAGCTTCTAACCTGGTGTTAGAGCACCGGTCTAGCATGCAATCCGGTCGTCTAAGAGTTCGATTCCCTATGAAGCTCATTTGTGAGTGTTTGTCCTTCCTTTTGCAGTTGTAATAAAGTGAAAGACATAGGCCTTAACCAGCCGTGGTCGCCGGCGTGCCCGTGTCCGTACTCGTGTATCCGACAATGGTGATGGGTTCGCCCTTCAGGAGATCGAGAGCGATGAACACGCCGTCTTCGAAGCCTTCCCGTAGCTCGGCCTCGAAGCGGACGTTGAAACTGTCCTGGTCATTGAGGTGCCCGGGTGATCCGGAGAAGTAGCAGAGGAAAGAGGCGCGAATGTTCTCTTTAGTGTTTCCTGGCCTAAAGTTTGGGGGAGAAAATTATAAATTGAGAATTATGTATTTATTATCATATTGATTTATTTTATTTTATTTCAACACGGTAAACGCCCAAACAGTCAAGTTACTGGTTTACATTGGGGCCGTGTACAATACATACACACATATACATTGATAACAAAATAAGGATACACAGCATTTATAAAGAAAGATAGTAAGCAAATGGATATACAAAAATAGCATCTATTTTCTCTACTTTCAATAGATGGGTAAGCAAATTTGAGATCTATTCGACCAAACTGTTCAGCCCCCACCCACCCCACCCCTACGATGAACATACATTCCTGCACATCGACGTCCATGCCTGTATATGTTTGTGTTTTCATAATCATAAGCAGAACATTTAGTATAGTTCTTATATAATTATCATCTATCAATTGTTTTAGTGTCTCTCTCAATTATAGTCAACATTCAAATTGTTCTCATTGAACGGTGTGCTATTGGTAATCAGGCTTCGCAGCTCCTATTACCGTATACAGTCATGTATTATACCCCACAGGTTTATGTTGACAGATCTGGGCCCCGTTGCAGAACGAGTTACAATCGATTCTAAAGTTGCAAGTCATCGCAAGTCAGATCATGAGACTAAATGCGCAAATCTGATTGGCTGAAATTCGCATATTTAAGACTTGCAATCATTTGCAATTTTCAGTCGATTGCAACTGTTCCTGCAACTGGGTACTGATTTGATTGCATTATGAGTAAGACCGTACTATGTCTTATCTAATTTGTGAAAACTGAATTGAAAACGTAATAACTTACGTGAAGGAAAACACTTCAGCTGTCTGATAGACGTCGGCGAAGGTTGAAGTGTCACTTGTGAAAGTATTATTCACCTGAAGTGTAATTATTTAAGAGAAAACAAAATAATATCATTAAACTTGACCATATTGCAAATAAATGCAAGCAACTATCATTCTGTTCATGTGAAGTAATAAATGATCATTGAAATTCTAATTTATTTCATACGTTTGGGATGTTTGAGGACTTGAAATGTATACATGTAACTGGGTATCGAGGAAACCTCTAACCACTTTGCATCAAGATTGCGGCATGTGTAAATAAACCCCTCACAAAAAAGTTCCGCAATTCAAGTTTGAGCGTTCATATCTCTCTGTTATTACTTTATTACCGTTCATGAATTTGGTATCATTGGAAAGCTTGTATTCCCCCCTTTACATTGATATGACATTTGCTATGAATATTTTATCATGGAATGTGTATGACACCCGAACATGGGCAAAGTCAAAAGTGAAATGTTGCAAAATGCATTGATATTGTCAACAGTGTACCCTCCTTTTGTTGAGAGAATAAAGTGTTCTGAATTATGTTAAGTCGGTCATGCGTGAATGTCAATGGCGTATTAACATTTTCTTTGGAGGATGAAATGTGTCTTTATGATTTTGAGGTAGTGCAACAACGTTTGTGTATGTTGTTAGGAAGATGAAGTGTGTTTTATGGACTGATTTAGAAATTATCATTATGTTTGACTTTTACACAGATTATTGCAAGTTTGTCAGTTTTCCAAGTTTACACAAAATCCACCACATTAACAGTACAAACGTCACTTTGCATTGTCCAAACAACGGAATAATTCATTATTGTATTCATGACCACTTCAAAATCATTCCATCCTCCAGGGTAATGATAATACGCCATTGACATTCATGCATGATCGCCTCAACATCATTCAAATATCACTAATTTACCCAATGACATGAAAAATCATATTGACAATATCAATGTATATTGCAACATTTTACTTTTGACTTTGCCCTACATTCGGTTGTAATGCACATTCCATGATAACATATTCATAACAAATGTCATACCAATGTAAAGGGGTAAAACTTAGCTTTCCAATGATACGCAATTTATGAACAGTAATAAAGTAATATGAGAGATATGAACGCTCAAACTTGAATTGCAGAACTTCTTTCAAAAATCTGTGTACAAATCAAACATAATGATAATTTCTCAATTAGTCAATACAACACAATACATCTTCCTAATAACATACAAAAACGTAATTGCACCACCTCAAAATCAAAAAGAAAAAAAATCAAAAATCCTCCCAAAGAAGATGACAATCCGCCATTGACATTCACGCATGACCGACTGAACATCATTCAGATTTCATTTCAGATTTTACACTCAGTTTTTCATTATCTCGCATGAAAATTATTTCGTGCAGCGCCCTCTATACCAAAACTTAACTACCCCTTTAATGTCATTTAAATGTTTCCTACCCCTTTAATGAGACTTTTGGATGTCTCCGTGTAAATGGGATTCGACGAAACCTCGAGTCCTGGCGTCCATCTGTTTCTCAGCTGAACTATCACCCGGAAGTGGAATGGACCATCTAGGAGAAAAGCATAGGACAAGGTGAATAAAATTATGTATTATACAAATGTAAATTGTAATATCATGGGCCCGTATTCACAAAGGAGGTTTGTACAAACCATGGTTTGACCAAGGTTATATATATGGAATGCCATTTGTAAACTGATGGAAAAGGAATTTAAACTCCTTACTTGTTAACAATGTTGATTTACAATTTATGGTATGCGAGCAGCATTCCATAGATGTAAACCATCGTCAAACCATGGTTTGTACAAACCTCCTTTGTGAATACGGGCCATTTGAGTCTAAGATAATTAAAAGCTTAGTGACAATATTAAACTAAATAGTTAAAATTGTAATTTGCGTCAATTTATATCAAAATATTCTCTTCAGACTAGTCATAATTATTAACTTTCGAATAAAACAATGTCTATAAACCACTTCAAATTCTGAGATAGTATTAAATCAAATGACTGATATCGACAGTTTGGGTCTTATTATCTTGAATTTCATTATTTTCCATGACTTCCGTTGATCTTTGACACAGGAGGTCAATTAATTCATACAAATTTTAACTAACATAATTATTAAAACGCTCACATATATTATGCATGAAAGAGATATCATATCAGAAGTTCTTACCTGGAATAGGATCGATTTGGGCTGTACGGAAAAGGAAAAGGAAATGTGAAACAGTAATATTAATGCACAATCGTACAAAACACATATGCCAGTTTCTCGGTTGCTTTATACTTAATAAGTTTTCAATTTCAATGTAAATTATTTTTTTATTATACAGATTTAAAAAAAAACATATTATGGTACCGTTACGTAATGTATGTTAAAATATGTTTATCAAATTCATGTATGGAAAAAAATCATCAGGTAGTATATGTATTAAATAATGGGAGCTCACTAAAAGCTGAACTAGATTGAAATATCTTTACCAAAAAGAATAAAAGCGTATAGCTGTCCTGGAGACGATCTCCAAGTCAAATGAATTTTGTTTAGGGGAAATCTAAAAGCTTGACAAGCTTAGCAAGTTACATATACATGACGTAAAATTGTATTTTGGAGCGCTAACATATTATTTTTATTGGTCAGTTAAACAACAATTTGTTGTAACCACTATAAATTCGCAGATTTGCTTTTAATAATGTCTAACACACTGCAGGAAAGGGAAGGGCGAGTATTGTACAATGTGTTGTTGGAGAGGTTTCCCAAAACTTGTGCTAAGTTCTAAAAAGGAAAGATGCGCGCTTTAGGAGGATAAATCATTTTGTTTTCTAGCTCCAATTTAATTAGGGTTACGGTTTAGTGTTAGGTTGTTAGATCTATAAAGTTTAGATCTATAAAGTTTAGGCCTACAAAACCCGTACCTAAACCCTAACGCTAACCTTTACCCTAAATCTAACCTAATTAAGAGGATTAGATTAAAGTATGTAGTTATATACTATAAGATTTGGTTAGCAGCGAAAATAATACACCCCCTAAGGTGCACAACTGACCTAAAGTTGTTGTCACTTGTCTTACCAACGAGAATGCTGGAGGCGAAGTAGAAAATGACGGCTATGAGAGCCGTAGCAAGGATGAAGATGATGAGCCACGTCATGGACTCCCGTCGATATTTGTTGACCACCTGCATTTGAAACAATAAAAGGGACAAGTCAGTTTTGGTTTAGAGTGCACTTCAGGAAATGTATTACTTACATAAACACAACAACAAAAGTTACTTCCCCCTAAGCAAAATGGCGTAACATTTTAACAAATAGGGTTTGAGCAACATAACTTGGCAGGAATGTTTCTAAAATTATTGCCTGACGTCTCTGTGAAAATGAATTTGATCCGCAATGCCATGCATGAGTGAGCACATTAAAAAGGAAAAATGTCTCTTTTCAAAAGTCACAAGAGTCAAAAAATGAAATGTTGCCTTTGATGTGTGGTCACTCATCCATGACTCGACGGACCAATGTGATTTTCACACATAAGTTAGTCAATAAATGTAGGAACAATCCTGCCGAGTTATTTTGCTCAAAACCTTTTCGTTAAAAAGTTATGTTATTTGATTAAGGGGGACTTATTTTGGTGTTGAGTTTAATTGATCAGTATTGTTGGAATAAACTCAACAAAAAAGTAAGTCTCCTCCTGATTAGAATAACATAACTTGTTAACAAAAATGTTTTGAGCAAAATAACTCGGCAGGATTGTTCCTACACTTATTGACTAACTTATGTGTGAAAATGAAATTGGCCCATCGAGTCATGCATGAGTGAGCACACATCAAAGGCAGAATTTTCATTTTTTAACTCTTGTGACTTTTGAAAAGTGACATTTTTCCTTTAATGTGTGCTCACTCATGCATGTCATGGCGGATCAAATTCATTTTTACAGAGACGTTAGCCAATAATTTAAGAAACATTCCTGCCAAGTTATGTTGCTCAAACCCTATTTGTTAAAAGGTTACGCCATTTTGCTTAGGGGGGAAGTTACTTTTTGTGTTGTGTTTATTTTGAAAATTATAAAAATATATATACATTGTTTATTTGGGAGGTAATATAAGCTGCACAATGATGACAAGTCATATGGATGCATTACTCCTGCTTTATGATTACATTGGTAATGGTTATACGGTGATTTAAAAATATTTCAAATTTTTTTTTACCACACCTTCATCGCGGCTTTCGTCTCCCCGGGTGTCATCCCGTAGTTGCCATTCGTCATGGGGTCTTCGTCTCTAGTAATCATCATCGGCTTCGTCGACGGGAGCGTGCTTGCGTTGTGGATGGCAGACCCGGAATCCGATGCCGAAGTCGATGGAGTTGGAGATGGAGACGGTGACTCTTTGTCAGAGTCAACGTCGTCCTTCATTTCGATCACCGTTTGGTATTCATGGGCCACGGCGGCTATGTCGTCATCTTCGGATGCATTTTCTGTCTCGGTGGGCACTGAAGGCATGTTTCAAATAATAAATACGCACTTGCTTAAACACGCCAATCATCAATTTGGCCGAATGCAAGCAAGCAACTGCAGCATGCTTATATGTTGCGTTGTACTGAGCTAAAAATCATCACTAAACTGCTCTCATCACTAAACTGCTCTCATCACTAAACTGCTCTCTGCTTCGACATATTATGTCGAAGTAGAGAGCTAGGTGATGACAGTTTAGAACTTGTTCCCAAGCAAAACTCATTGTAATCATGATCAACTATCTACAAAATAATGCACACGTCATATTATAGGATTTCTCGGTCAATCTTGTAAGTTGGCCACACGAATTCATTTTGTGTGCATTCAATTTCGCCGATTTTGTCACCGCAGCTGTAAATTTGTAGTTCAAATTTGTTTTTTAGCATTTGAATTCATATAAAGATCATTCGAAAACAGTTTGTTTGCATTCGATTTAAAACGTGTTTCCATTTCGTGCAATTGTCATTCAATTTAAAGCGGGAACATCCGTGATTACGTAATACCGCCTCCCGTGAATTCCGTTGGCGAAATTGAATGCTAATAGCGTGCTTTTAAAATTGAATGCTATAAGTGCTAAATCACTTGAGCGAAGAGGTAAATAGAATGAAGAAAATACAATTTTGAACGACAGTTTTACGCATACAGCATAATTTCGCGAATTTGAATGAAACGATTATCAATACGAATGAAAAGTTTACGAAGTTGGCCGAG
The DNA here is from genome assembly GCA_037951105.1 of Echinarachnius parma. Classification (NCBI taxonomy): domain Eukaryota; kingdom Metazoa; phylum Echinodermata; class Echinoidea; order Clypeasteroida; family Echinarachniidae; genus Echinarachnius; species Echinarachnius parma. The sequence goes on from JBAMJV010007780.1 coordinate 64,263, forward strand.
AAAACCTATATTATTTTGTTCACGTTCTTAAATTTTCCCCTTTATGTCATGTATAGTGTATATTTTCCAGGTGTAATAAGCACGGAATTTCCCTTTCGTTATGTATACATTAATTGATCTTCTCTATACGTAATCCGATAGTCACTAGCAGCAACATGATTTGTATATCTGACATAATAATTTGCTATTGACAGTATTGGATACATGACAAAATAAATTTTCCCATTGACCCTTGGTGGTATGTGTGCTGTGGTACGACATAATGGGAGCCTTACTTCTTACCAAGATGTCCCGAATTTAAAACGTATCAATGTCCCACCATCTATGCATTTTACCTGTTTTACGTTGTACATGAAAAGCGCTTTATCTGATTATAACCATTATCGTAATTCAAATTTTGATTAATTATTATGAAATAATTACAAGATAATTATTATCCCTATTCCTCACCATCCATTCCCAACGACACTTCGCCGTTGCCAATTTGCGGACTTTCCTCGCCAACATTGTCCTCGAGCGCTGGTGGTGCTGGTGGCGTCGGTGGTGCTGGGGGTGCTGGTGGTGCTGGTGGTGCTGATGGTTCTTCTTGTGGCATGTTGGTTGGATCTGATACACCTATATCAGCCATGATTACTTGAATCATCAAAATTCAATAAGTAACATTATTATATAGTAAATATTAATCAATATGATGATGTTTCTTTCAATGATTATTTATATGTCGACTTCTGAGCATGCTTTTGAGTAGGCTGAAATAAATCATTACGGTTGCAATACAATAACGTGATGATGGTCATAATAAGACATTTTTTTCCGACTTGTAGACATGTTGTTATTTCAATAACAATGCTGGTTTTGATAATCAGTAGCATCGTTGTTATAATGGCCATAACTAACTACTGCTACTGTAGTAGTATTAGTAGTAGTAGTAGTAGTAGTAGTAGCCGAGTAGTAGTAGTAGTAGTACATGTAGAAGTAGTTGTAGCAGTAGTAGACAAGTAGTAGTAGACAAGTAGTAGTAGTAGTAGTAGTAGTAGTATTAGTATTAGTATTTATTAGTATTAGTATTTATTAGTATTAGTATTTATTAGTATTAGTATTTATTAGTATTAGTAGTAGTAGTAGTAGTAGTAGTAGTAGTAGTAGTAGTAGTAGTAGTAGTAGTAGTAGTAGTAGTAGTCGACAAGACGACGGCGATGGTGACGACAACTACTTCACCTACTACCACAAATACTGCTACAGTGCTACAAGTATGCTTCTCATTTGTATGATTGTTACTTATTTTATATAATACAGTAATTTAGCTCAAGGTTTGTCGACTGACATAAAAACCTCTGGGGCTTATGTCTCTTAAAAGTACCAATATTTTGTTCATTGTTATTATGATGTTTTCCTACATATCCCATATAAAGAGAGTAATATTTATGAAAGAATACCTCAATGAAGAGCTGATTATTTCGGACTACAATTACCTGCTGATGGCATTTCATCTTCAGATTGTGGAGGAGATGGCATTTCATCTTCAGATTGTGGAGGAGATGGCATTTCATCTTCAGATTGTGGAGGTGGTGGCAACTCATCCGGGGGAGGAGGTATGTGGAGGTCATCCAGGGTGGGTGGGGGTTCCTGCTGGTCGGCCATCATGGGCGGAGGATCCGATGTCTCGTCGGGTGTCGGCACGACGTCGGGTACTGGCTCGGTGTCGGCAATGACGTCCATCTCGTACGCTGCGTTCGACACGCCCTGTGAATGAATAGTGTGTATTGTTTAAAGGTGCACTTGAGTATCGGTACTTCCCGAAATGCCCCATGACACTAAATTGGTTGGTTTTAATTCCATTTGAAAGTTCATTGAATAAAACATGTGAAATTAGAATAATTCCCTTTCGAATGCTCTCATAGTTGTAAAAATTTGATTTAAAAATGTTATTCATTTATCGTCTGGCGATATCTTGACTTAAAGGACAATGAAATCCAGACAATTTTTTGTATGCACTATAAGACACCAAATAGGATGAATAGTCCCTGAAAATTTGAGCACAATATGTCAAGAAATAAGAAAACTATTATGGCTCTTTGAATAGAGCTATTTATTTATACGAGTGACTCAAATTGGCAACGCACTCTGGCAAAGTTGTTGACTACTCACCATACATTTTGAACACACAATTTTAATTTTGTTCAATTTTCTCAAACTTTATGTTTACCCTTCGTTTGATTTCAACATATGTTTTGTACATTTATACATAACATATCATGAGTTGGGGGAATGGAAAAGTGTGACTATGAAGAAAACTGTCAAAAAATGGGAACATTTGTGTATAAAAGATATGGGGAGTAGTCCACACACTTATCATGCTTATCAGAGTGCGTTGCCAATTTGAGTTCCCCATAGGAATTAATGGACATCTTCAAAGAGCCGTAGTTTTCTTGTTTCTTGCCCGATTAGCTATAACTTTCAGAGATTATTCCTCCTATTCTCTTCAAGTCTTTGAAAGCAACATTTTGCTTGGGTTGTATTGTCCTCTAAAAAGAAATACATAACATGCTTATACAATTCTTTCAAAAATTTCAAAAAAGGGTTTTAAATATTTGTTGATGATATCTCAATTTAATCATTATTTTACCGAAACATCACAAGTTTGTATGAAAAATAGTTGAAACCAAGAGTGTTTAGACTTTAGAGAGCGCCCTCTTGAGTTGCAACGGCTCTTTTTTTTTTATGATAACCGGGTTTTTACTTAGTCGTTTGTAATTGTGTATCTATTAGTTTATACTGTAATGGTGCAGGTTTTGGTTACTAATGTTCGGTTTGACAAAAAACTCAATTCATTGACTGTTAATAATGTATTGTCTCGTGATAATTAACCATAATATTATACGTGTCAACTTTTTCTGGAAAAATCCTCTTTATAGTTTAGGTCTCCAGCTTTATCCCCTTTTTATTTACAGGGAATAGAAGCTTGGTAAGAAGTAAATTACAGACATACTGGTCATTCCAATTTGCATTTAGGAACAAATACAAATATTAAATTGACTGCTAGTATTGTGATAATAATCGACCGCGAAACCAAGAGGGTAATAGCCCGGTCACATATCTCCGAATAGCGTAAGCGGATGCCCAACGAATAGAAAATTTGCGAAATCAAATTATACGGTGATGAAAGTCGTCTCCATTTCTTCATGCACAAAACGTTCCGCCAGACATAACAACGTACATGAACGGACAAGAAACGTATACGAACGGAGACGAACGGGATTGAAAATTTTACTCTCCGTCGGGCATATACGTTTACGCTATTCGTTGATATGTGACCGGGCCTTAAAGCTGTTATCATTCATCTGGAAGAATACATACGATTTATATTTCATATACTGTTATGTTATTTAAACCTATAGATGCAGGGAGCATATCATATAACGATACATTTGAGCAATACAATACATTTCAATATAAGTTCTTCTATAGCGCTAAATACATAAATGTTTCATAGCGCTTTACATACGTAACTACAAAATTAACAAAAATATGAAACAAATGAAATACATGATAATCAATACATTAAATACATAAAATACAATTAAATACATAACAATAAAATGAACATGCAAATACGCATAATAAATTACTGTATAATTGATATTTGGTTTTGAGCACAAATATAACCATTTCGCTACTACCATGACTAAATATAAAAGTATTCAATCAACTAGCGTATACTAACAATTGTCCGCATCAATAAAGTTACAATATAAAATAAATAAGGCCTAGATGGGGAATATGTATAATTATTTGTCTCGACTGCGTTGGCTGGATATTGAGCAACCTGCAATGCATGAAAATCGTAGCATTGAACTTGCTTTATTCTTTTCTTTTCCACAACCAATAATGACTATGATTTTCCCATGAACTACTGTCTGTTAGCACACAACATCATAAAGAGAAACTCAACACAAAGATGACAAAAATGCGCGAGAACAATAGTCGATTTCCGTGGGGGTAAGATTTGACAAAGAAATCTATAATTCTGCTCCCACATAAAGGCAAACAGTTTATTCATTAATTCAGTTCATCTGAAACGGATCGTGTATTATTATGTTCGCTCGTTCGTGCCCACACGTAGTTCATAAATTATTACCCTTGTTTAATCGAGATGTTATAGAGGCATACCATGTTCTACACAAACTGGTATAAGTATTACTGCATAATTACGTCTGATATATTTCACCACAATTATTTGTTGACAAATTTTTGATAATTCAAATAAATGTTAGAAAGATAACCTATTATGATTTATGATGACCATGCGTGGTCAATGGCCATCCATCCACATTACGAACAAGAATATTCCACAATTGTAAGGTAATCATGGTAATAGAGAAGTGATATCACCATGGTCGCATGCATTTTGTTTCGTAATGGTTCTAAATAACTTGTCCTTTCATTCGGGCTGTGACAGGCCCTAGGTACTGTCACACATTCACGGTGCCAACACGGATGAGTTGAACAATAGAACAATAGAACGCCGGTCTCAACCAGGGGGGGTAAACTCAGCCGCCATGACGGTTAGGTATGCATGCGATTAGAAGCAGTTTAGCTACGTCACAAAACGTCATCAAAAGTATGACAGGCTGTGTATTTCGAAATTGATCTGGAATTAAATAATAAAATACATCACATTGAGCGGTGAAATATTCACCACCTCTTTATCTAGCGTAATCAATTTGTGTTGCCATTTTCTACTACATCAATAAGACCACTTTTTAGTTACATTTTGAGTTAAATACTGTTTATGATTGCTCAATATTTGCAGAAGAGTCGCCCTTCATACACGGATCACCGTCTCAGCCAAGGGCAAAAATTGTTTACAAATTCATCGCGCGCAAAATCACAAATGTACGCGCTAATGACATCTTTGCCATAGAAAATGTACAGTGTGAGTGCGCTTGGTAAAGTGCGCGCCTTACGCACATTCCTATTGTTTCGTCATATTATTTCCCCACAATGCAGTTTTGTGACGAACTTCCTCCGTTCAATACTGCTCGTAAACAAGACCGTCAGCCCGCCATTGTTTTATGTACAAAGGCTATGGGGTACGGTACCTACGGACAATACAGTTTACCTTCTAGTTCTACAACGGCAGTGTTGGAGTCATACTTCTATGGTCTCAACACGGAGCTCCCGGTGGCTACACGGACGTCCACGGTGCCATCACGGTACCAACACGGACGTCCACGGTGCCAACACGGACGTCCACGGTGCCAACACGATACCAACACGGACTGATTTCATCCGGGGACGTCCGGGGTGGAAATTGTGCAGGTTTAAATTTTCCCCGGTGCGCCCAAGCATCACGGAAGCAACACGGATCACGCCGGAGGCAACACGGAGTATCACGGACACAACTGGGAGTACCCCGGAGGACAATAATATGGGCACCTTTGACTGATTTCCATTAAACCAAAACAACAAAAAAACAGACCGTCAATCCGTGGTCATCCGTGTTGGCACCGTGAATGTGTGACAGGCCCTCATAAGTTTGATCGCATTTGAATACAAAAGTTGCCTCTACCGAAATATCACTTTAAAATTACCTCACATTTGTATAGGACCTACAATATTTGTTTCCCATTTCAGATCAAAAAGGTTTCCCAGATAATGTTCAATAATTGTTTGTATAAGAATATGGAAAGTTCAAGGCAAACACATGTTATTGCACTGGGAAGTAAATGTTTGTATGTTCTTGCGTATAATTTGCAACTTTGCATCCATTTGATGTTGCCGTGTCGGGAAAGCCTTGTGTCATGACAACGTGTTAATGGAATGACATTGTGTAAGACTTTTAGGTAATTATACTGGACTCTTGAGCAACATTGTTACTGGGTAAAAGTACAATCACACCAGACGCAAGTCAATAGATCTACTGCATGACTGACTCCTCAATCACACCAGACTCAAGTCAATAGATCTACTGCATGACCGACTCCTCAATGGCAAATATAACTATATCAATTGTTTTTAAAGGGATCTAGTATTAAACTTTGTTGAAAAGTGATGAGTGATTGATGCAATGTATATTGTTGTTTTCTGATATGTCCACTGGGTGTTGAAAATTGCAAGTTAAATGGACGTTATATGGCCGAGTAATGAGCAAAAATGCAAAGTTATATTCACTAACTCATTGCACTCACTTTGTACACAGTTCTGACGATCTAGTGGATAATTTAACATCTGAACAGTTCAATCGTAAATATCTTTTTAACGAAATGGAAATTTGAAAATCCGAACCTGTCCCATGCTTTTATTGTTAAAGCGAATACAATAAGGTATGAGGGAACCGCTATAATTCCAATTGGATTTTAAGGATTTGGACAAAGTTACTAAGTCCCTTTAATTTGACACGGAATAATTACAGCTATAAATTATGACAATCACATAATCTTATACGAGTATAAAAATTTCGCTGCAAAGTACGAAGGGGAAAATGTAACAAATTAGTTCGTATCTGCATAATATAAACATGACATTGACAAGAAGTGAAAACGACAAATAAGGGGGAACCGATGGGGAAACGATTATTAAAACAAACGTAACAAGCATTATAAGGAAGACATGCAATGCTCTACGGCAAGTAAATTAACTGTATTATTGTAAGTGTTGGTTACAATGTATATGAATGGCAATTGTGCAAATATATCACTTACAGATACAGATTCAAATGACACACGAGTGTACCAACATTACAGTTACACAGTATATAAGTAACATGATCGTCTTCAAACACAATAATCCAACGACAAACATTCGTCAATACACCGCACCGATATTTTGTATAAATGCAAATACCTGAACGTTACGTCCAAAGTCAATGAAAGAAACAAAAGAAATATCGAATTTTACCTGTTCTGTTCCGGTTTCAGGATCAGCCATCTTCGTCGAGCAGTTATTATCCAAACTTCTGAATAGTGACTGTTTAATGAGCGGACGATGATTTGACTAAAATAAATCTATACTATATTCACTGTCAAGTTGACAACACGCGCACGTGAGTGATACAGATCCTGTAAAAAAAACTTCCTCCGATTACACTGTTGTAGTAAAATGACGGCATCACATTGGTATCCCCAAAATGAAACTTACAATCCCTTGTTGAAACACTACATCCGCGCTCGAGTTCTCTCGGTCACCACCTGGCCTGTAATAATCACATATCATGCGTGTTTTTGTTATACCTTTGTTGTAAATTCCCTAAATGTACACCTCATCCTCGTGCGCATTTTGCGGAGGGGTACTTTTGTTATATTCTACATCCAATCATTTGTTATTTCAGAGGCGGCTTACAACGTTGATAGTTTGTTAAAAGGTGTAGCCAGGGACTTTCAACGCGAGGGGGGGGGGGGGGGGGGGGGGGAGGGGGGTCAAATAGTAGGAAAAGGAACCCGATAAAATCGAGGGTGATTAGCTAAAGCTAATAAAACCTTTTTTCTTTATTTATTTGGCTATGGAATTTGCTGAGGTAAAAGTAATATTCGCCACTCAGCCACTCTTGTCGTAAACCATGATCAAAGATTCATAACAAAGATTAAAACACAGATTCCCAACCATAACCAAAGCATCAACTCTATAACCATAACCCTAACCTCACATAATACTTTCACGAAAAAGATCCCGTGGTGGTTAACGATCGGAGCAATTCTTGCCGGAGCAAATGTCATGCCGACTCTTTTTGTATGTTACGGTATACAACATGCATGGGGGCGTTTCGTCCCTGGCCCCCCTTTATACGCCATCTGTATGGTGTTTTTGTGTGTCTTCAAAACACAGTCACGGACAAAGAAATAGCCCGCCAGTGGTTGACGTTTAGTGACATGCATGACATGTGCGAGTCGAACTTCTGCAGTACTGTATAAAGTGAGTAGTAGTCTATTTCCTCGTGCTTTGTTCCCCATTTCAATTCAATTCGATTCAACGCTCCAGATAATTCAATTGATTCAGGACCAAACTGATTCGGTTCGGTAAAATAATGCGATATATAGCCTACCTTGGATTATTTTACACCAAATTGTGTTATTCCCCACTTTTATTTCAATCCAATGCCCCGGTGACTAATCAATTCAGCACCAATTAGAAATCCTAGCCTACCTACAGCAACATTTGGGAACGCTCCGGAAAACATGTATTTCGGTTGAAATATAGTTGATTGAAAAAAAATATATATATATTCAAACAATAGCTTTCTTCAACATAATAATTTTCGGAATTGTCGGTGCAAGGGGTGGCCGTGTTATGCACTATATACAAAAAACAACAACAGAGGGTTGTTTGAATTCCGCGGCGGGCTTGGCATGTTTTGTACACGCTTCTTTGTACATGTTATAGCTGGATATATAAGCCGTACCCCTTGCGATGTTCGAATACACAACAACAGGTACACAAAGCATCTCTAAATCTAGGTCACATCGCTGTAGGAATCAAATCAATAATCGACTTTATGTCTTTTGTGGACAATTTATTACGTACACTCAGTTTGTCATTATCTCACGAAAAATGATTATGTGTAAGCGCCCTCTATACCAAAACTCAACTATCCCTTTAATTCGGTAATCAATGCAAACCAGGATAACCGAAACTTTGTACTGCTTAATTACTTACCCTTATCAACCAAAATCTGAAATTAAGCCAGTGGAGTTTTATATATTACATTGCTCTGCTTATGTTATATCCTAAATCCACCAAACATACTTATCTTTGTACCCCCTCCCCCTCCCACCCTCCCTTACAGCAACACAGAATTATATTAGAGTATTCCATTCCATTCAATTTGTTGTATTTTTTAAAGGATGGCCCCATGAGTGATCTGGGGGGTGTTTCACTAAATACTAAAATCGATTTTAGGATCGATTCTTTAGGACAATTGTCACATAAAATTGATGCTAAATCGATTTTAGTGTTAGTAAAACACCCCCAAGGTACTATATTCCAGGGAGCCGGTGTAGAAATTCTAGCAAAAAACATTATACAGGAAGTACAGGATAAACAAAATAACAGTTACTCAGATCAGAGCTGCGGCCATTAAGTCTCCCTGATTTCGCAGTAGTTTCCCTGAAAATATACCAAGATTACTGCATCGGATTTCAACTCATTAGCCAATCTCCCTGACTAATGAAAGATTAGTGTCATTATAGGTTGTATGAATATCTTCCTGATTTATGATGGAATTTCCCTAAATCGTCCTGATTGTTGAATTTAATTTTGGTACTGCAGCTCTGGCCCCATATGCATGAAACCCCGCAGGGGTGTCGATCCGTTTTTGAGATTGGGGGGGGGGGGGGCGAAATTTGAAAAATGTTCCAGAGTGACCACTGAGAGAGCTAAAAGCCCCACATTGGCATGCCCGGAAGTTTTATTATGCCCTCATTGAAAGTGTCTTAATTATGGCTCGAAGACCTGACTTTGGGGGCACCCACATTTGGGGACAATAATGGGGGTCCAGGGGGCGGAGCTCCCGGAAGCTTGTAGATTTCAGACATTTGCTCCTAGCATGGGTGTTAAAATTGTATAAAATAGTGAACCTACTCATAACGTATTTTTAAAGGGCATAGCGAGGAAAAGACTGAGCCTTGCATGAGATGGATCCACGTGATCATGTATACTATAGAGCCATCGATATAGTCTAGGGCATTGGGCTCCCATGAAACTAAGCAAGGGCGTCAATAATTTCTCAAAAGTGTAGGGGAGACATTGCGAGGAAGCGAAGCGACCGAGCGGGGGAGGGTGTGTCCCCCTCCCACAGTAGGGAGCTTTTGTATTTTTGGGCGTGAAATTGTGCGATTTGGTGCACACCTGAGACAGAAATTTCACGTAATATGAAGTTAATGTAGGTATGGAACCAAACATACATAATGACAAAGGGAGGGGGACAATCTGCGCCTTTTTCAAAAGTGGGGGGACATGATATTCCAATTTGATTTGGGTTCAGCGCATATGTACCGAGATTATTTAATTTTCTGTGACGGTGTGCTATATATAGATGAGGGTTTAATAAACTTCGTTTGAGGTGTGCGTTTGAGAAATTACGCTGCCCAACACATTTCAAAAGGTGAGTTCCCGCAACCCAAATGAAACTTGCAATATGAGAAACTGTATGCGCGCGAAGCGCGCGGCAAAAAAAGAGATTTACAGTCCTTTTCAAACTAAAAAACGGCTATTTTGAAGATTAATTATTGATAAATGTGTCTTTCCCCTCTTCATTGGGGGGGGGGGGGGGGGGGGGGGGGGCGAAATGATATGTTCGCCCCCCCCCCCCCAATATTTTCATTTAGTTCATTGCTAAGTGTATTTTAAATGCGCAGTTTATTGAGCAACAATCAGTTTTTTCTAGTCCCCAACTAGGGTCAACTGGTTAAGGTTTAGGTACCCCTAATTGGCAAATAAAATATATTTTGTTTAATTCGTAGCCAGCACGCCATCCAAAATAGACCTAGCAAAGAACTAAGCTATAGCAGGCTTTCATGAATATGGGCCCTGGTTTGTAAGAGACGGATCAAGTTATGTTGTTGATTATTGTGGAGTGGATCAAGGTGTAGGAATGATTTAGTTACTTGCATGGTTGAATCATTGATTGATTGATCCATTTAAATTTAATTTAATGACCAAATAGTATCAAAGGAAATTCCCCCCCTCCCCCCCCCCCCCCCCCGCTTCTTGCAAGACTCTGGTTTCGCTGCTGCTCAGACTGTCATAATCGTGTGTGTGATATACTGCAAAATAAATGGTATACATGGAATACGGCGCTTTGAAATGTATTGTAGTTTACTTTCTACTCGAACATGTCGAATGTGATTTTCCTACGCAGCCCTCGTTTTGACCCTTTTCAAAACAATTGAGGTATCCGAACTCAGGGTCAAGTTCAACTTGATCGTTCTTACAAATGGTCGTCAGGGAAACATAACAACCCAAATACGTAGCGAGACGCCCGAGATAGTGGGAGAAGGAGAGAGAGAGAAAGGGGTACCTGGAGGTGAGGCAGAGAGAGGAAGAGAGAGGGAGGGGGGGAACGCGGTAGAGAGAGGGGGGGGGGGGGGGTAGATCTTACGAACACGTTGGTATTACTATTATATGTAAAGATCACAGCGTGGTTCACGATATAAGATAAATATGAAGAAAGGGGGTGGGAGAGGCAATGAGGGAAAGTGGTAGACAGAAGATCAGTACTCTCTTCCAATCTTCCGTTTTGTTGTTTCACTTACTCACTTATAGTACTAGTATAACCGTCCATAATATTACAACCATAACAACCATAACGAGGTGGATTTTGCTGACTAGCTATATATACTTTATAGAGAGGCCTGGATACATATTATAGAGAAAGGCCTGGAGAAAGGCAAAGATAGCCCAACGTACGATTCGCGACTTCGTGACCTCAGATGACCCCAGTCTCCCTACGCCAGGGTTGGCGATAAATCGCGCAACAGCAGTGAAAGTCATGAATCTTTCTCCGCTCATTTGGATGGCTTTGCATGTTGGGGTATGGAAAACGACTTCTAAACTCATCATTCTATTATGTTGTTTCCACCCTCTGCTCTCTCCGTACTTTTCTACCCCCCCCCCCCCCCCCCCCCCCCCCCTCAGTCCAACTTTCTCTCTTCACCACTCCCATCTTATACTCATCTTATACACTCTCTTTTTCGCAACGAAGATAGATACCGGATCGAGCAACAGCTGATATACACGTATAATGACCCTAGCGAATACGCCTTTATCCACGGCAGCATACAGCCATAAAACATAACGATATTTGTATGATGTGGAGCATTATACATGTTGTATGCATGCTTTGGAATGGACCCACATGCTTCTACTGTACGAGTATAGTTATGGAAATGGAATTGGCGGGACATAATTGAAATGTAAGTTATTGTTATTTTATGTTGGCGTGCTTCATTCATCAAGACGTAAAGGTTATTTGGCTGTAGTATTCAAGTCAATGCTCATAATAAGTATCATGAATTATATGCATCATCACTTGGCCGTGGTTTATACACGGAGAGCGCGTGAATTACAATTATACGCCAATTGTAGATTTGTTAAGATGAGATGTACAGTATAGTTTTGTTTCACCATGACGATTGAGAATTGCATTGAAATATAATGGCGAGTGTCTTCGAATATGTATACTAGTTATTCATATATATAATCGCATGTTATAATCTACTTCTCAATTTGAGTTTGATTATTATTTTGGTTTGATTTGATGATGTGCATGCACAGGACACCTAATTATGTGTACTTTTTATTATATTCGCAATATATTCGCATGGTGTTGTCTAGACAGACAAATCCACCTCGTTCTGGAGGGTTCTTTTAATATTATGACGTCATACTATCCCCGATAGTATGACGGGAACAAGATATTGTAAGATGATAATGAAACAAGACACAGTCTCAGTGGACCTAACCCTCGGAATATAGACTGATTTTGGGGTCTATGTTTTGTCCTTCTTGCATTATAGTGATATATTCATGAAAATATATAAAGTGTAATATCACGGCGTGCATACATGTACATGCAACGCCCTATATAGTATCGTATATTATTATTATTATTATTTATTCGGCCAAAATTCAAACAAATACAGAGTATACAAAATACAACATACAAACAGTCAATAAAGAAAGTGAAGGAAAGGGAGAAAAGGGACAGTTACAAGTGGGCCAGGGCTCACAAAAGTAAAATTCTTTACTATTGCCCTGATCGCGTTCCATCCTAAAATTAACGCATTTGTTCACCTCGGACATCCCCCGCCCCCTCCCCACTAAACAAAATAAATCAAAAGTGTGTGGATTCATACACTTGTATAGTTACTTATGCGATATTAAGCCTACCCATGTAGGATACATGTATGGCACATTCCCGGGGGGGGGGGGGGGCACTCAACTATATTGCTGTACACACGCACGCGCGACCAAAAAACCCCGTAAAAGGGTACTTTTTGCCGATCATGGCGCGTCATGCACGTGACGCTTTTAGGGTGTCAAAAAGGCCAAAATCAGAAAAGGGTATGTTTGTGGAGTTAAACAAATACGCGTTTAGGGTATCTTTTTCTCCAAACTTGTTTCCCGGACTTGTCTGGAGTTTGCCGGGGAGTTTGTGCGACTTCGAATGATTCCAGGGGATTCCAGATCTCGGGAACGTCCCTTGATCGCGCGATCATATCCCCCCGCCCCCCTCCACCATTCCCAGGTCCCCGCTTAACTCTTAAAGGGATTTAATAACTTTGTTGACATGTGCAAAAAGTGATGAATGGTTGATGCAATGTATATTATTGTTATCTCATATGTTCACAGGGTATTGTGTGAAAATTTCAAGTCAAATGGACATTGCATGGCCAAGTAATGAGCGAAAATGCAAAGTGATATTCAATAACTCATTGCACTCACTTTGTACACAGAAGAAAAACTCGCCCGGAGTTTTTCTTATCTGAATACTTCGATCGTACATATCTTTGTAACGAAAGGGAAATTTGAAAAACCGAAACCTGTCCCATGATTTTATTGTTAATACGAATACAACAATGTAAGAGGGAACCGCTAGAATGAAAAATTAATTTTGAGGATTTGGACAATGTTACTAAGTCCCTTTAAAGTGCCAGGGATTTTAATGCCCTATGGCATTTGTGTGTATTGTAACTCACAAAAATGCGAGCCTGGCACTCAAGGAGTTCAGCTCCGCATGTATCCAGGGCCCAGATATCAGCTGATTATACTGATGGAATTCCTTGTACAAGTACTACAAATGAGAACATCACATGTAGCATTTAATCAGTTTGTTGTGTCTAGAATAATATCCCTTGTATCATTGTAACCTCTACCCATTGTTCAGGTTTCTCAACAACATTTTGAACCATTTCAAGTACTCAGGATTTTGTGTATGTGTTAATGATGTTCATATTTTTTGTAAATAAATTATTCTAAAATGTTTCAGAAACAAGACATGGTAGTTATCATTTTTTTTTTAAATAGTAACAACACAAATATCTCGAGAGAGCGATCCATTGTAGAAATACCTTGGCGTTGTCACATGCTGTATGAAATTGCAATTGGTAATCAGAAATACAGTCAAACTGGCATATTAAGTTGAATCTGCTGGTACTGATGAAAACATGAAAAAGCTTTTACTTACAAATTCAACTTATATAACCCAAAAAACAAAACAAAAACAATAGATAATTCAAAATAGAGGCCTTTTGAATATCTTCAACTGAGGCAAAGTTTCAACTTAGTGTGCGGTTGACTGTAGTTCTTATTGACAAAGTAGAGGTTTATTTAAGGTAGACCTTGTTTAGGGTTAAATGTTTAAGGTGGTTAAACATTTCCATTATTTTTAGAGGTTTAATTGAGAGCAATTGACGTAGACCTTGTTTAGGGGTATGATTTAGGGGTTATACTTGTTTTGAGGGCAAAATTGTCAAAAAAAGCACGCGAAAATACTTGAATATGGTATAAATTTGACCAATGGATACAACTTGTTTAGGGTGGGTTTGAAAAACCTGTGGTCGCGCGTGTGTAGCCTACAGCAATATAGTTGAGTGCCCCCCCCCCCCCCCCGGGGGCACATGTATATTTAGTTGCATTAAGTGCTTCCCGTACAACAATCATATCAGAGAGCTGAGAACGGCTGGATGTAACCTGGCAATTAAGTCTAAATGGAGAAAACGATTTATCTCTCGAAGCTCGTTGTATTTATGGATATTAAAGGGATCTAGTAACATTGTCCAAATCCACCAAAAATACTTTAGCAGTTCTCTCATACATTGTTGTGTTCGTATTAGAGGCATGCATGGACCAGTGCACTGTTTCATAAAAACACTTGCAATTGTTGTAAGTGTCCAATTATTGTAACTATTAGGTCAACAGCCAATCAGCATGGAGCATTTCAGTTGTTGCCATGGTATAGTTACAATAATTGGACACTTACAACAATTGCATTTAAGTGTTTATGAAACGGGGCACTGGTTTTGGTTTTTCGAATTACCCTTTCGTTAAAAAGAAATGTTACGACTGAAGCGTTCGGATTTTTAAATTATTAACCACTGAAAAGTTTTAACTTCTTGTGTACAAAGTCAGTACAATGATATCAAGGGGATATCACTTTACATGTTTGCTCATCACTCGGCCATATTTATAACATTCATTTTACGTGAAATTGTCACGCATTTCGTACAGGACATATCAGATCACAAAAATACAAATTGTACAACATTCACCACTTTTTGCACATATCAACAAAATTACTAGATCCCTTTAATATAGATCAATCTGAGATAAAAAGGTAATTATGAGCATTTTACGACCGCGAATCGCCGGTAGACATGACGTAGGGAATTATATAAACTCATCGCACTCAATTTTTTTTCTAAATAAATTATTATGTTGCAACATGAATATCCTATACAAACTTGATCCAGTCGTTTTCAAGCAAGTTATAATTTTAGCTGATATGTCTTGTTAAGAGTTAAAGGGATCTAGTAACTTTGTTGACATGTGCAAAAAATAATGAATTGTTGATACAATTGTTATCTGTTAATATGTCCACAGGGTATTGTGTGAAAATTGGACGTTATATGGCCGAGTAATGAGCAAACATGCAAAGTGATGTTCACAAACTCATTGCACTCACTTTGTACACGGTTTTCGCGATCCGTTGGATTATTGAACATTTGAACACTTCAATCGTAAATATCTTTTTAACGAAAGGGAAATTTGAAAAACCGAGACCTGTCCCATGATTTTATTGTTAATACGAATACAACAAGGTATGAGGGAACCGCTAGAATTCCAATTTTTTGATGATTTGGACAATGTTACTAAGTCCCTTTAAAAATTTGCTTTATATTTCTTCCCGTATCATCCTCGTCTTGCCAGTTTATCTGCATTGTCATAGCAATCATCATCACCATCAACATCATGATCATCATCATCATAGTCTTCAAACTATTGATCATCATTATTACCATCATCATCATCATCATCACCGGTCTCTTGACCGCAATGGCATCATATTTTAGTAAACATTGAATAAATGAATACATATAATGAAATAATTAATTCTTAACACATTCTTTACACATCATGAAAGACTTCATGCTTTCATTATTTGTATTGCTCGATATTTTGGTTAAATAATATATTCCTTCAACTTCGTTTCTTTTTTTTTCTTTCTTTTTTACAGTTCACTAGCAGCATAATCCTATGAATTCTTCTACCATGGTCGAGTCTGACGGACAGTGTATACCAATGAAGGAGGTAGAGCGTCAAGATGACGTTGAAGTCGAAGTCGACGTCGCCGTTGTTGCGTTCTCAGAGGACACCCGTCCTAACCGACACCGCATCTGTTGCCATGACAGCAGGAGGATAATCCCATGGACGTTGTTTTCCTCTTGCATGACGCTGACCGTCGTCCTTCTCGTTCTCTTTCTCGTTTTCAAAGGTGAACCAAATAGTATTGACATAATTATAGATGCGTTACTTGTATATAGGCTCATTACAATCATAATTAGGGTTATTCGGGTGTTTTAAACGATTGTCTAGCTTCTCGAGAAATGGTTATACATTGAAACTGTAGTTTTATTATTAATATAATTTGTTTTTTTTGTTTTTTTTGGAGGGGGGGGGGGGGGGGGGGGGGGGGGGAGTGGATTTTAATATTGATTTTTTCGGACTCATATTGTCAACAACAAAATAGTACATGATATATGAATGAAATAAATTAGGTAGTTCTCAAATCGACCATTTTGGAGAAACCCTATTTCAGTTGTTTCTTTTTTCTTCTCATTTATATCAACCATTCCTCTACGGAAATAAACGCTTATTCCAGTCATTATTTCCTTTCAATTTATAATAATCTTTCGGTACACACGATCACAATCTAAAATATGCATCAACGTTGTTCGTGTGTTTTCGCTGCGTCATCCGACGAGAAACCCATTCCTAGTCATCTTAAAAAAACTTTGATTTTGTTTTCCTTTGAACATTTAGATGACCATCACCTCAGCGGCAGCAAGTCTGACGTAGAAGGTATATAATTAACTTTCTTGATTGATTAATATTTGTGTTCATTCATGAATCCATTCTGAAATATTACCAAATCAAAATTATTAATCAATTACTTTATATATTTAAATATTCAGTCTAGTATGATTCCATCATCAAGCGCTACATGTCTTCATTAAAGCTCATGTATTAATGCCTTAAACTATGTAATGTTCGGATCCATTAAGTCAACACATTTGTATTGGTTTATCAATCACATTTTTGTCGTCATTTCATTTATCTGACATATTAAAGGCGTACACCAAAACGACACCCCAGCTTACAGTTTGACGTCATCACTATGCGGTCTTCGGCACAACGTCGAACATCCGGGCATCGATCTCAGAGTCGCCGGAGGGCACCCTACCAGCATCGATGCGTGGCCCTGGATGACGTCACTGCGCGACGAGCACGGAAAACACTTTTGCGGTGCAGCGCTCATCAACGAGCGATGGCTGCTTACTGCAGCGCACTGCCTGTACGTTGTGATCAGTGGTTTCGAAATCGTTTGCTCTTTCCCTAATCATGTATATTTCCCTATGTTTTAATGTGATTCATCGTATTCTCCAAGGCAATGGGTTTATGTGCCCAACTAAGTCCTTTATTTCCGATAGTGCTGATTGACAATTGTAGCAATTATGATGTTGGGTCTGTGTCTATCACGGGCGTAGATCACAGGGGGGATAGCACCAAAACGTGTGGGGGATATATCCCCCCCCCCCCTGTGATCTAGGGGGGGGGGGGGGTAGTGGCCTGTACAAACGCCCCCCCCCCCCCCTTCTCCCATTTTTTCAAAGTAAAATTTGTATAAAATGCATAATAACAATAATAATGCTAATAATAACTACCCCCCCCCCCCCCCTCAAAAAAAAAATAATAATAATAATTATGTTTTCTCAGATTCGAGTATGCATGTCAGCTAATTCCTTCCAAGGAATGCGTCAGATTGCTTAATTTCAAGGGCATACCCCCCTTCTACACCGCCCCCCCCCCTTCTCGGGCACTTCACTCCCTCGCATCATTCACCCCCCCCCCCCCCCCATTTTCAAACCAGATTTACGCCATTTGTGTCTATTGGGTTTCTTGGGCCTAGCTAAATATATTCCCGTTCCAAGTGCGCGTTACAATAAAATCATATTGTATTATATGCCGATGTTACCATTTTTAAAAATAAAACTCATGCAGACATGTCTGCACACTACCGATTGGTTGAGAGGTCGATGCTCATCCAAATCAATCATACACGAAACCATAGCAACACAATCATCCAGACACATTTCTTTATCAGAAACATTTTCACGTGCTACATCACTCTATCATTCTAACACTTTCTGAAAAAGGGGGCCTTTTCACAAATGCCTTTATAATTTAAACGGTTAGGGAAATATCCCAGCTTTGTTTAATAGGGAGCGCAATTACTAGGCTCTCTATTGTGTTTTTTTTCTTTTTCTTGAATCCCTTTTTTTAAAGATTAGGGACATGCTTCTTTATATTTGTATTTATTTTATGTTACATTACTATTTTGCTCAGTAAATCGAACCTTATTCAAATCACGGTTAAAACAGAATCAAATCAATTTTACAGCTACCCGTCATTGTCTCCGACCCTCGCATCGGTCACCTTCGGTGACACGTCGCTCAGCGACCCGTCAGAACACCACCAAGTACGTGAAAGCGTCGAGACCTATCTCCATCCAAACTTCGATCCCGAGACATTCGTCAACGATATCGCGCTAGTGCGTTTCGACCCGCCGGTGTCGCCCAACGTCGCAGTGTCATCGGCATGCCTCAACGCGGGAACGACGGAGATCGATGACTTTGCCAAGTGCTTCGTCGCCGGCTGGGGAGCGACATCATATTCAGGTTTGTATTTATGCCTCCGCAACGAAGTAGCCGGAGGCATTATGTTTTCGGGTTGTCCGTCCGTACGTCCCGTTCTCATGATCGCGTTATCTGAATAACCGATTGACGGTTTCTCACCAAACTTAGTTCATGTATGTATCCTGGGGTGACAATGAACTGATTAGATTTTGGGGTCATGAGGTCAAAGGTCACAGGGCTCATTAGATATGCAAAAATAGCTATTGATCGCGTTATCTTAAGAAGTGATTAATGTATGTATCTCGAGGTGACTAATAACTGGTT
Organism: Echinarachnius parma; assembly: GCA_037951105.1. NCBI lineage: Eukaryota > Metazoa > Echinodermata > Echinoidea > Clypeasteroida > Echinarachniidae > Echinarachnius > Echinarachnius parma. Next base: position 83,498 of record JBAMJV010007780.1, read on the forward strand.
AGAGTTTGGGGTCATGAGGTCAAAGGTCAAAGGTCGCAGGGCACAATATATGCTAAATTAGCTTGTAATTGCAAAATCTCATGAACTGAATGTCATATTTCAATCAAACTTGGTACCTGAATGTATCCCAGGAAGCCATTGTAGCATATCAGATTTTGGGGTCATGAGGTCAAATGTCAAGGTCACATGACTCTTTAAGCCATATTAGCTTATAATTGCAATATCTCAAAAACCAGTTGACAAATAGCCATCAAACTTGGTACCTACATTGTATTTGTATCTTAATTCAGTGCATGTTAATTTGGGCTTGATATAAATCACGCAATGGCGGAGGCATCATTTTCGACTACGCGCAGTCGAAGATCCATCTAGTTTAATATATCCTCGATCGATCTAAGTCCCCCAAATTTAAGATAGACTTTATATTTGTTGGGTTAACAAATACCAAATATTACTTGATCGTTAAAGTGGTAGTTCAGCTTTGGTAGAGAGGGCGCTGCACAACACAATTTGTTCGTGAGGTAATGAAAAACTGAGTGTCGAATTTAAAAGAACATGCAATTTTAATGGCAGAATAAACTTTATTTGGTCAAAATCGGTTCAGAAATCGCTGAAATATCAATAAATATGATGATTCTTTGAAAAAATAAACAAAATGCTTTATATGCATTATTGATCATTTAAGTGCGGTTCGACCGATGGGCATCATCGTCCCTGCGACCTATGGCGCTCTGGACAGTGACTTGCGCTTATAGTGCCAAGTCACTGCCAACATAACACACTGCACTGTCGAACGTCGATATGCATATTGGTGGTGGATACCGTTGGTGAAGGTGATGGGACAAACTATCACTTCCGAGACGATCTGGATGTAGCTATCTTTTCGAAGCGAAGCTGAGGAAAGATAGCGTATACATTCAGCTCGCCGAGGAAGTGATAGTTTGCCATCGCCTGAAACCAAAAGGTGATTATTTGCTTTATATTCCACATCAATATATTTTTTATCACAAACGACCTATAACTAACACAAAGGGCTAAAATGTTTGGAATATTGAGCAATTGATCGAGTCTTTTATTTTTATTTTGTCAATCCCGCACATGAACAAGATTTATGATTAAAAGTCAAAGACGCTAATACCATTGTCTATTAAGCGTAGCCACGCGTAAACGTTGCGCACCAGCGAGCTACCTTTCTGCGCACTAACGCACGCACGCGTACTTGCGCGCGATCATATTTTGAGATAGTACAAAGTGCAACGCACTTTCACCGAAGATAGTAGTGAGTGCAACGCACGTTCACCCAAAATAGTACACAGTGTAACGAACTTTTCTTCTCCCATCAATGATGGGCGAAACTATGTTTCATCACGTGATTAACTTTTGACCAATCGTAGAGCAAGGTTCTTAGTATGTGGAATATAAACCCATATATCTGAACACAAGATTAAACGTACCAGGCAGGATTAGACAAGGCCTTGCGGCTTCCACTACTCGTGTGATAATCGCCCTTTCTAGACGTTCCAGCCATCCAGTGACGAGGCCTTGCCAAAAGGTTCCATTGTCGGCAAACCAGGCGCGTGTGAACAGAACACAAAATTATTTGTAAAGTTCCGTGTTGCAGAAGAAACCCTATATGAGAACCTATTATAATATTATATTGTATTATATCCTACATGAATGAAATCCTGTTCAGTGATTGGTCTACATAGCGTCATGTGACCAAACATAGTAATGCCCATGGAGAAAAATGTGCTATGCGTGACGTCATTCATAGAATAGTAAATGCTATTCCATGAATGACGTCATAGACGCCGGGTGATCATATTGAGCCCGTAGAGATGCGTGTTATAAAACTTCCCTGCGAGAAGAGATCTTGTTTTAGCTTGCGAAAGATGCTCGACGAGATTTCTCAAAGAGTTATTTAAAAAGAAATACAGCATATTTTCACCCGTGAATATCAATAAGTTCCAAAGAATATTCTAGAGATGCATTTCATGTATAACGTAGCGGTATTCGAATTTAAAAATTACGACAATGGTGCACATTGTGCATCGTTGTCCTTCTGTGGTCGTGACATAATTCGTCATTTAACAATCGGCCGCGGTGTGCACTGCACTAGCTGTATGTGTAATGTACGAATAACTATTTTCTCCATACAATTACACGTGCGTACTGTAAAGCAGGTTAATTATTCACTTTGATGCGCGCGTTTTGCATTTGGGTGCGCATTAGTTGTTAAGGCGCGTAACCATGAATGGAAAGATAGCGCAATACGCGCTCTGCGCTAGGACTATTGCGCAAAGGGGGTCAGTGTCACAAACAGAACATAGTCAGTGCAGTGATGGTTCCATGATCAATGTTTTGTTTTTCTTTATATTTTTCTTTAATTTAATTGAAATAATTAATTTTTGCGATGATTATGATTATGCGAAGGATATAAAACAAATATATCATGCACTATTTCGAGCCACTAGTGAAATTATGGATTCCTTGGTGACAGAAAAAGCACTATGTTCTTCGGGTCTACGACCCTCAGAACATAGTGCTTTTCCTGTCACCTCGGAATCCATAATTTCAACTAGAGGCTCTCAGTGCATGGTATATTTGTTTACTATTTTACTATAATAGTGCTATCTGGAATATAATCTTATCGACATGCTTATAGTTTGTATCACACACCTTGATGGAAGCTCTCTTTTCATCGACAGATGTTCAGTCCGACGACCTCCAGGAAGGGAGGGTACCTTTGATCCCGCTCCAGAACTGTTCAGACCACTATGGCGTCAGACATCAAGTGACTTCAGACATGATATGCGCAGTCTCCACCGACTGGCAGGTGGACACGTGCAAGGTTATTATTAATCTGATTTCTCGTCTCTTTACCATTTTACTATAGATATATCGCAAAAATCAGACAATGATTTTTCTCTGTTTTCACTGGGTAAATACTATTCTTTTTCTATGAAAATCTCATATATCATTCTCCAGAATCGTATAATGAAATTGGTAGATTGAAGTCTCAACTAATTAAGTTAGGGTATGTAGCTTGTTCAGGCTACATTGTCACATGCAGTGTTTAAGAATCAGTGGTCTATAAAGCAGTGTTGTATCCGAGTCCACCCAATCCGAGTCCGAGACCGAGTCCGAGTCCAGACTGTCCGAGTCCGAGACCAAGACCGAGTCCAGACCATCCGAGTCCGAGTCCGAGTCCGAGTCCAGACCATCCGAGTCCGAGTCCGAGTCCGAGTCCAACTCTTTTTTTTTTTTAATTAATTATTTTTATTTTACATTGATTCATTTTCTTTTCCAAAGGCAATTGGTCTATCACTCGATCAAGTGATTAACCCTAGATATGTGTCACATAATATGCACTCATTCCGGGCTCCACACTCACGTTTTTTTTTTAACAGGCCCTTTTGGGCCAGTAGATTTGTTTCAATTATTGTATGGGTATATTCGTTGTATTACTTATTATGGCGTTATGAAGGGTAATATAATCACCCGACGTTGTGAAATATTATATGTATATGCGAGCGAGCGGAGCGAGCTTGAAAATTGTACCTATTTCACAGCGGAAATTTGCCATTTATTTCAATTACTGTATGGGTATATTCGTTTTATTACTTATGATATGGCGTTATAAAGGGTAATACAATCACCCGACGTTGTGAAATATTTTGTATGCGAGCGAGCGGAGCGAGCTTGAAAATTTTACCTATTTCACAGCGGAAAATTGCCATTTGTTTCAATTATTATATGGGTATATTCGTTTTACTACTTATGATATGGCGTTATGAAGGGTAATATAATCACCCGACGTTGTGAAATATTATGTATTTTAGCAATTTCACAGCGGAAAATCCCAAAATCCCGGAGAAAATGAGGGAGAAAAGAGGGGAAAGGAATAAATGAAAAAAGGGACCCATGTCTAAGGATTTTTTTAATGAAAAGGGGACCCATGTCTAAGGATCTTTCTTGAAAAAGTCACCCTTCCCAGCGGCACATCCCCATATACCCAATATACGTGAGTACCCCCCCCCCCCCCCCCCCCCCCCCGGGTGTTTGATAGCCGAACATTTTCAGAATCGCGGTGTCAATTCATAATAAAAGACAGCATAAAATGAAAGCATACCTATCAAATATAAGCTTGGGCTATTTGTTATGGATATGTAACTTGCGTGGCCATTCGTTTCCCACAAATGTGATTTTTGCTCACTTTCTTGTCGGCTGTCAGTTCATTCGCGATCTCTTTTTCAAGCAACAATCGCTTGGTGGATTGGATAGTTTGGATTGTATCTTGCAGAATTATAGCACTGAATAGCCAATATACAAGTATACAAAATATACGGAAATTGGCCGGTCTCGAGCTGGACTCGGCCCGAGTCATCGAGTCCACGACCTTCGAGTCCGAGTCCGAGGCCGAGTCCAGGGTCCCCGAGTCCGAGTCCGAGGCCGAGGCCGGCAATGCCGGCCTCGAGTCCGGACTCGAGACCAAGACCGGCCTCGAGTCATACAACACTGCTATAAAGGTGCATCGTTGTACCGGTTGGTGCACCCTAACTGTGCAACGATGCACCTTTAACCTGAAGGATTCATGTGAAGGTGGAGCTGCTTTTCTATTGATATAAAGGTGCAAATGTGCACCTATAAAGGTGCTGCCAGAGTGGCAAAAAAAGGAAAAAAGTGGCCCATTTGTTCTTAGTGTACACAACTTGAGATTAAAATAGAGTTCACCCAATACCATAAAATCCAGGGTTTAAGAGAGTCCAGTGTACGTCGAACAAAATAAATCCTGTAAAATAATGCTAAGGCATCAACACTCTACGACGACGCTCATATGTGCATGGATTTACTTTAAAACGTTATTTCACTTGAAATAAGCCCAGTGACTACTTATAATATATAATTTGGCTAAAAGAGATTTGGAGAGGTGCATTATATAAACTTATATAAATCTTATTAATAAACCAATATTATTATTCAAAAATGGGTTTCGATTATTCAGTTGGGGTCGTCAGTGAGTTAGATAATGGCTATTAACGAAATAGTTTTGAAATAAGTTATACTAATACTCATTATTACAATGATCAAATATTAATTCTTTGTTTTATTATTACAATGATCAGATATTCCTTCTTTGTTTTATTCTTATTCTGCATCATTTTCTCCAATCTTTTCGCCAATGAAAGGGAGACAGTGGCGGTCCACTGATGTGCGAGAACAACGAAATAAATGGGGGTAATACGTGGTCCGTAGTCGGTGTGACTAGCTTCGGGTACGGCTGCTGGAACCCCGGCGACCCGGCCCCAGGCGTCTACACTCGGGTCTCCAGCTACTATGAGGACTTCATCAAACTCACGGTAGAGACCGGAACCCACCCATATGGAGAAGGCGATGGTCGCAGATAACGAACGGCTCTGTAACACTATGATGCCTTGTGTTTCGGCCGCTCAGTACTTAGCCACAATAAGACATTCCAATTCGGCACTTTCATTATGTCAAGTTGTAGGTTAATCTTCTAGGATCATAAACAAGAATTGATCTAGATTAATGATATATGTTGGTACACTAATGTTGTATTGTATTGGTTTAATAGCTTTATGATCGTTAATTGTAAATCAATAATAATGGCCTATATTACACACACATTGCGCTATATTTGCCCAAGATTTTTTTAATTGGTTAATGTTGTTGACCTTTATTTGTTCTAGTATACTTTCTGCTGAAGTAGATCATTGTGTATAGCATAAGACCATAATTTAGGTTTACAAAAATACCATCATTATCGTGTAATACTTTTCAAATACCAAATACATGCTGTATATTCCGCTTTACCTGCCAAAATTGTCCTAAATGTATTAAATGTATTAAATGTTTATTTGGTCCTAATTGTGTATAAAGTCTTGTTTACACAATTCACTTCATGCCCACTATGAGTATAACACATACAAAATAACTGATTTATTCATAATAGTATACACTGCAAAGACGAGGGTGTTAAATTAACACCACTGGTATCTATATTAGTCTACACCAGGCTGGTGTAGACCAATATAGATACCAGTGATGTTAATTTAACACCCTCGTTATTTCAGTGTAAGTAAAAGTACTGTTCTGTCTCTAGAAACCAACAATTAAAAATACACCAAATCAGAATTTATTGTGAATGATTGAAATTGAAATTGAAATTGAAAAGGTTTGTATTGAAAATAATATCAATGGCAGCCAAGTGGCTGAATTAGAGATATTTTACAAATGAAAACAATACATAATTACAATCTTGCGGATAAGAAACTAAGAAGCCAGTCTAGAAATACTGAAAAGGTTGAGTTGGAGCAAAAGTACCTAAACGTACATAATTGTTGTAAGTTGTAAGGCAACATCTTAAAAGAACACTATACTAGTGTTTTTTTTTAATCGTATGCTATTACACAATAATATACACAAATTGAAAAGTGGTTCATGAAACTGCTTGAAAGGCTCTTCTAGGATTGAACCTCAATATCGCCCCACTGTGACGTGGTATCAAAATTATAAGCTTTTAACAACGGCTGGGGAAATGGCATTTGAATAGCTGCCAAAAAAAATCGACCCTTTCCTGCCAATGACTCATCTTAAAGGGATCTAGTAACTTTGATGGCAAGTGCAGAAAGTGATGCGTGATTAATAAAATGTGTATTGGAGTGATCTGATATGTCCACAAAGTAATGTGCAAATAATTCACGTTAATTAGATGTGTTTTGGCTAAGATATGAGCAAAAATGCAAAGTGATATTCACTAACTCATTGTAATTACTTTGTACACGGCATGAAAATATCCCGTAGACAATTTCATATCTGAACACTTCAATCATAAATATCTTTTGAACGAAACGGAAATTTGAAAAACCCAAACCTGTCCCCTGCTTTTATTGCTAATATGAATATGATACGATATGAGAGAACCACTAGAGTTCCAGGTAAGTTTTGAGGATTTGGACAATGTTACCAAGTCCCTTCAATGATGTGGGTTATGTCCGCACCTTTCAACATTTTCCCATTTTCCGCATCTTAGCGTATCTTCGTTTGGGGTTTCATGTTTCCACATTATATATTTCCACATACATTCTGTAAGTAATTGAAACCAACATGTTCGAATTAAAATGTATGCTGAACGATATGTTATAATGAGGGTACGGTATAGTACGAAATGTGAACTAATTTTGTCTGCATTACGTGTCCACATAATTATGAGCGTGTAGACCAACATACTAATGTTTATTATCTTTAAGTTTGGCGCGTGTGCTGTTCGTAATGTGTGCTCTTATAAATAGTGTAATTATTTACATTTATCAATTATACACGATGCATATTATAAAGCTGAAATGCAAATGTAATAGTACGATTGTAAAACAGTATTCGATTAAATTTTGTATTCATCTTTGTAATCAATGCACGGCCTCATTGGAGTGTTTGTTGTTAATGCTTAGGGTGCAACAAATACCAACATAAACATAATATAATAATACAGAGCGTATCAAAAAAAGCGTTACACTTTTGAATTTTTTTTCAAAATTACATTTTTATATATTTAGAAGATTTTGATGCTTGGATTGGATGCCCAATGGTCTCATCTATCAAGTGCCACTAACAAAACAAATTTTCGTTCACGCTTGGGCGAACACTGACTGACTGTCAAAAATGGCTTGCGCCAATTTGAAAGAAGAGGGACAATTAAACCAGCAAACCGAATAAGTACTCCCATTCAAACAAATTGCTCTTTGCCATGAATTTAAGATTATTTTATGATAGTGTAATCATTTTGTGGCAATTTTCTATCATAATTTACATGATTTCATTGCTTTATGCATGGGTTAGAATAAATAAGCCATAGATTTATAGATAATAAAAGGATTTGCATCGTTAATGACAAAATTTCCAGCCTGTCCTCATTAATGATGCAAATTTGTTCATTGAGTGTGACACATACAAAAGATGACCCAGAAGCATGCATGAACGAATATTCATGTTGATAGATTGATGGGCTGATTGGATTGATAGATTGATGGATTGATTGATGGATTGATTAATGGATGGATGGATGGATGGATGGATGGATGGATGGATGGATGGATGGATGGATTGATGGATTGATGGATTGATGGATTGATTGATTGATTGATTGATGGATGGATGGACTGATGGATTGCTGGATTGATTGATGGATGGATTGATCGATTAAATGATGGATTGATGGATGGATGGATGGATTGATTGATTTATTGATTGGTTGATTTCTCATTGATTGATTGATGAATCGGTTGAATGATTTGAATATTAATTGATTTGGTACTTTTTGAATGAATGACTGGCATGTGGTTTTGATGTGTCTGTGCTTTAAAAAAGATCTTGAAGTAATTACCCATTATTGATTCTCACCCATGCATATAAAACAATGAAATCAGTTAAATTATGATAGAAAATTGCCACAAAATTATTACACAATCATAAAATATTCTTAAATTTATGGCAAAGAGCAATTTGAATTTGAATGGGAGTACTTATTCAGTCTGCTGGTTTAATTGTCCCTCTTCTTTCAATTTGGCGCAAGCCATTTTTGACACTCTGTACAAAAACTGTTAGTGTTCGCCCAAGCGTGAACGAAAATTTGTTTTGTTAGTGACACTTGATAGATGAAACCATGGGGCATCCATCGACATGAACAAATCTTATAAATATATAAAAATGTAATGTTGACAATTTTTTCAAAAGTGTAACGCTTTTTTTGATACGCCCGGTATACACTATTTATATAGCGCATATCACGATTGATAATCATCTCTAAGCGCTTTACAATTATATTATTACCCCGTTCATAGGATATAATGCAAGCCAGCACACATTGTGTGCACCATCTCCACTCCCTGGGGAGTATTCCTTCCAAGCGCTCAGTGTTGGGCTCAAGAAGATAAAGGCTTTCACCTCCTACCGGTCCCCATTTATACACCTGGGTAGAGAGCAGCAATAGTGGATAAATTGTCTTGCTGAAGGACAAACGCCGTGGGCAGGGTTCGAACTCGGGATCTCATGATCGGAAAGCGCGCGCTCTACCAATCTTGCCACACCACATCCACATACTCATCAACATATTACACATACTCCATGTACGCATAATTGGAAGGTTGTATAATTACAAGCCAAAGTCAACCCAAATATACGGGAAATACACAAGCACGCGCACACACGCACAGATAATAACAACATACAAAATACATGTATCATCATCATAATCGTATGCACAAATCATTATTTAATAGGGATCTAGCATCTGTGTTTTGAACTGGGCCAGTAGATAGGTGGTATATCGTTACATGTGTGCCACTTAAAACGAGAGCCAAATTGTAAATAATGTATACACTCTAAATTACAGGGATTTAAAATCTAAATCGTAGCTCGGATTAAAACACATATAAATGCACTTAGATTATTTGTAAATCTATGAAGACTTAAAAAGTCGCGCAAAAGCTATTGTTAATTGAAGGCCAATGTGTGATTTTCAATCCATCAAAGGATTTAAAAATAACGCCAGGTTATCGGAGATTTGACGAACAGTGATATTTCACCCGTGACCTACTGCGGTATTCTGAAGCTAAGTTTTCTTAGTTTTATACTCATGAATATTCATAACTAGGATTACGGTTTTGGTTAGAGTTAAGGATATGATTACAATGAGACCACTCTTTCCATCATCGATTTACGTAGCGTAGTGGTCACGCTGTGGACCTCCACGCTCGGTGTCACGGGTTCGAATCCTCTCTAAAGCCCTGGTCACAACCCACCGTGCGTGTTTTTAGTCCGTACGGTTTTTGGGGAGGCCACGGCCGCCACGTTTTTCTGAAAACGTAGGGAGGGAGTGGCAAAGGCAGGGAGGGAGTACCGGCAACGCACGTCACACGCACGGTGTAAGTACGTGGCCCGCACGCCACGCCTGGCCGTGAGCGGTTGCGTGCATCGTACGTTGCGCACGTGGTAAGTGCGTTGTACGTGCTTACAACGTGCTTACAACGTACGATCTCCGTGCGGTTGCCACGTTATCGTACGGAGACCGTACTTACACGTGCTGCTCACGTACGGTGTCCTTACTCACTAAGTGCGTGCAAGTGCGAACAACATTTTCTGCTCATATTATACTGCATAAATAAGTGCGCACAACGTGCGTTGTAAGTGCGGAGCACGTGCTTACTCGGTACGGTCCACGTGAGTTCTGCGTGCTCATTGGAAAGTTGAACTGGGGAAGTGCCGAGTAAGCACGGACCACGCACTTATCACGTGCGCAGCACGCACGTGCGCTCATTGGCTGTAGAACGCAGCGAAAACGCAGCGAACGCAGCGAAAGTTCCTCGTGCACTAAAAGTGCTACGTCGTGTCTGCGTGCTCCCAAATCCGTACTGAGTCGGTACTGAGTCGGTACTCACCACGTACGGATACCCAAATTTTGCCCACGTTTTTGCAAGTAGACAGCACGCACGGGGCACGCACTTGCAAGTACGGCGGGTTGTGACCACCGCTTTAGTCTTCTATTTTTTCTTTTGCCATGATAATTGGTGAGTAGCGCTTTATTTAGTAAATGTATCATGCACAGTAAACTAAAAACTGACAATTGTGGCCTGCATCACTGATTATGAATAATTCATTAGGATGCCATGAACTCGCCTGGGGCCTAATAAGATTAACATAAAACAAATCCAAAAGGGCTTCATTTCTACCGTACTGACCGGCGTAATCGCCGCAGCCGCGTAAACGCTGCATGCCGACTTTGAGCAACATAATTTCAACAAAATAAAAAACGGGTGCAAAAACGGCCAGAGAAACAAGCAGAATAATGGCCAGAAAAGATCATGGGAGATGCCCGAAACGGTAAAATTCTCCAGTGATCAGGCAATGAAAAGTTCTTTGTATAAGCAATCAGTGATATAACAAAGATGCTCGGAAGCGCAACTCAACCAAAAGCCCCCAAAATTCCACCGATAATCCCATCGAAAGTCCGTGCATGCACTGTAACATGCATGCAACCAATAACACACTGCCAAATGCCGGCTTGCATGCATTTTACCGACTAATAAAAGTCAAATTTTGACTATCGCCGCGTATTCGCCGCATCCCGACTTTGCGTTTTATTTTAAAGTAAAAAGTATGCGGCGATTACGCCGGTCAGTACGGGTATCTGGATTTATATATTTTTTAATCCAACAAAAGATTTATTTTAAACCATGATCGGCTGGTCACTAACCACAGCCGAAGAAAGATTTAAAAGTAAATCTAATAGATTTAATTTTAAATCCTTGTAATTTAGAGTGTATACGATGTAGACCATATATGGTCTACATCGTAATACACTACGAAAATTTGGTACCATATATGGTCTACATCGATATATTTGGTATCATATGACTGACAACTAATAAATATAAAGAAATGTTTGTGTCGACTTGACTTTTAGTAACTACCAACTAACTCACACGAAGTAGACGCTTATGTTTATGGTGATAGGGGAGGGGAGCATGAGGAGAACAGAAAATATTTAACATATTTTAAGAAGAAAAATATGAATATCTCCAGAATCATAAATCGTATTAGCAAAAGTAGTGGTATATGAGTTCATCTTCTATAAAGATTGATTGGGTGAAACAAAAGGTGGGGTGGTGGGGTCAAAGGTAAAAGGTCACAGAGAAACCTGAATATCTTGGCCAGGCTCATTGTTTTTTTCCAGTTCTCATAATTCAAAAAAATATTTGAGAGATTGTTATCAAACTTGATATATTAAAGGGATCTAGTAACTTTGTTGACATGTGCAAAAAGTGATGAATGGATGATTCAATGTATATTTTTGTTATCTGATATGACCACTGGGTATTGTGTGACAATTTCAAGTTAAATGGACGTTATATGGCCGAGTAATGAGCAAAAATGCAAAGTGATGTTCACTATCATTGTACTGACTTTGTACACGGTTTCGACAATCCAGTAGATAATTTGACATCTGAACTCTTCAATCATAAATATCTTTTTAACGAAAGGGAAATTTGAAAAACCGAAACCTGTCCCATGCTTTTTTTGTTAATACAAACACAACAAGGCAGAGAGAACCGCTAGAATTCCAATTGGATTTTGAGGATTTGGACAATGTTACTAAGTCCCTTTAATCCACTCTATGATGGAGATGATTAGAAACGACCTCAATACGTCAATATTGAAGGCCGTCTCATTATAGTGCTTATTGTGTACAATATAATGCAAAGATGATTTGTTGCATTATTATGTTATTATCAATCAATATGTTGACTACAAACCTGGTAGGACTTACATTTGTGGTAATTAAGACGTGAATTATCCGTTTAGGTTATAGGTTCAAATATTACATGTTTAAAGTAAATTTTCCATTTTATCGAATTGATATCAACATTTCCTGGAAATGAATGACTTAAAGGGATAGTTGAGTTCTGGTAGAGAGAGTACAGTTTTAGTCAAACTGAATTTTAGTAACCAAAACCTGCACCATTACATTACAAACTAATAGTTATAACTCCAACATGCTCAAAAGGAATACAACAATTACAAACGACTAAGTAAAAAGCCCGTTATCATTCAAAAAGAGCTGTTTAAAGGGCATCAAGCGTGGGGATGCTACATAGCGGGTCGCCATTTTGAACTGGGTTAGTTTGCGCGCACCGCATGACACTGAGCTAACGTGCATTACGCACCGTGCGCAACGCGTATGCAAGATGGCGCCGCGCATCTCATTTGACGAATCTGAACTACCTTTAAACTAAAGAGGGCGCTTTAAAAAAACGCATTTGTTTAAACCATTTAAAATAAAATATTGTGCATGTGATGCTTTGGTGAAATAGTGATTCGATAGAGAGATAATCAAAAACTATCTAAAAACCTCTTTTGAAAAGAGGAAGCATTTAAAAACGAATTTTAACGGCTGGTTCAAAATTATCGAATACTTGTGGGGCCCCACATTTATTACAAATGGCTATGTTTATGGATATTTCAGCCGTTTCTGAACCGATTTTGATTAAATACAGTTTATTCTGCCATTAAAATTGTATGCTCTTTCAAATTTGACACTCAGTTTTTCACTAGCTCACCACAAAATATTTTGTGTAGCGCCCTCTCTACCAAAACTCAACTATCCCTTTAAATTTGATATTTCCTAAAAGGATGATTGCACAGAACAAACAAATAACCTTTGAAAGCTTACAATAAGCTGTTTCCATTATTTTGTGTCTCCGCCCCCCCCCCCCCCCCCCCCCCCCCTCGTACATATTTTGTTTGCAGGTGTAGTAATAAAGTCCTTAGTCTTCGACAGCTGCAAAAGTTTAAAAATGCGCAAGAAACATTTACTGGCCAAGTTCAAAATGCATGGCCATATACTGTACGTTGTTGTTCTCGTATAACGAATCGAAGCATGGGACATGTTTTGGTTATCCAAAACCTTCTTTCGTTAAAAAGATATGAAGTGTTCTGATTCAAAATTCTCTAGCGGAGATTTTTGACCGTGTTACAGTCAGTTCAATGAGTTAGTGAATATCTGACTTTGAATTTTGCTCATTAATCCGTCATATGACATATTTTACCATGGAATGTTCAAACATCTCTAAGACTAAGTGGACATATTAGATCACATAAATACAAATTGTATTAACCCTTTGGCAGTTTTTGCACACGTCAACAAAGAATACTAGATCCCTTTAAAGTGACTTTCTCTTTTATGTAGTTACATACCCATGTAGACATAATTTGATAACATTCAATTAGTTGAATATAATTGTGGACAATGAATGGAGCTCAAACATAGGAGTTTTACCATGTAACCACTGAAGTAGATCATCCGTTGAGTTATATTCAAAGATAATTATAGGAATATATGAATAATGTAAAATTATTGCTATATACACGTTAATAGATTGAAATTAAATATCGATGAAAACAGAATTAGAGTTTATTTGTACATCTGAAAGAATATCACAACTTCGAAAGGCGATAGAAGGTTGTAATAGTAATACCACCACATAAGTATTACCAGGAAGCGGATAATTTTAAGCAGGGCTAGGGTATATCATTTATCATTTGACCTACTAAATTTACAGTTTAAAGTACGAAGAGCGTTGATATGAAGATGGCGCTCTACGAAGTTCGAACTAGGAGGCGCTATGTTATACGCACACCGCGTACGTGACTTTACAATCGTAATGTTAGACCCCGTTTACAGTGCAGGGCCGGGCCGAGCCCGGGCCGAGGCCGGCCTAAATTGCGGTACTCGGCCCCCTAATTTTGTGCGTTTACAGTGGCGGGCTCGGCCCGGCCTAAATTTTAACCTTTCAATATTTTTTCGTAGTGGCGCTCTGCATGTAAACAAACGATTATTTTGGGGGCGCGCCGGGGTCACTGTGCAGAGGCGCTGGCGCGCGCGCGCGGGTTATTTGCAATGAATTGTTTTGATGTAATGATCCTTTCACTTCCGGGGTCACATTTGGTACCGCATTTGGCCCTGCGTGCGTTTACAGTTAGAAAAGGCCGGGCCGAGCCCGGGCCGAGCCCGGGCCGAGACAACCTCCAGAGCTGGGCCAAATGCGCGGCCACTTTTGGTACCGCATTTGGCCTTTCGAGCGTTTACAGTGAAAAAAAAGGCCGGGCCGAGCCCAGGCTCGGCCCGGCCTTTTTTTTCACTGTAAACGGGGTCTATGATAGTAACGTTGTGTGCGCTCACTTCCGCCTGGTTTGACGACATTACGCGGCCCTGTGCGCATTTCGTCTGTTTCTGAGCATTGGATGTAAATACACGCATCATTATGAGGAAGAAAACTACAAAAGGCACATTATTGAAATTATATTCCTATGTGCATTGCGAGAAAAGCTTTCATAATGATGACTTTCACAATTACGTTGGCAAAATGAAAAGAAATTGTGAAAATTAAATCTTTTATATGCGCTCCTTTTGTTACATTAATGATTGATTGATATTATCTCGATCCAATCTGCTACTTTCATCAAAATGACGTCACGTCATAAACCAGCCTTTCATGCCTTTAGAGTTACTATGACTGTCGTGCATTTGGAGTGCGCTTTCCAATGAGGTTTACATGATAAATCATACTAGAAATATCACGTCCTGTTCATGCCACTGTAGACTAATCTCCTGAGATATGTACTACTTCACTTGAATTGCCGTTGGTATATGGGTTCAGAGTTCAGCCTCTTTATCCCAAGGGTCTCCAGTTCGAATCCATCTAAGTTTGCCATCCCCCTGCTTATAGACAAGGTGCACAATACCTACATTAGTCTTCTCAACCGGCCAGTCTACTCGACGGAAACCTGGCAGAAATACCTTAAAGGGATACCTGTAAAGTGTCAGATATTGCACAAAATGACATTTGAGACTTCAATCCTATATCAATATCATTGTAAAATACAATTGAAAGATTTGTGAAAGTTTGAAAGAAAACGAACACTGTTCACCGAGTGAAAAAAACGAATATTGAGTTCATATTTTATCACCGAATACTGATGGCCTCCCGTAGATTTGTAGCAGTAATAATCATCCGTTTGATCTTGACGATATCCGCACCCGTGTATACAGCTACAGACGGTAAGGAATTCATGGAATTTGCGCACGCTAGGCTCAAAGTTCAGTGGGTCGGGAAAATTTCCCACGCGCGCTGGCAGGACGTGTTCAGCGACGACAATTGTACTTTTTATCAAAACCGTTAGCTAACGCTTTTGAAATAATGATTTTCAATGATAATTATCTTCATACTAAAGGGACATTTGAAAGAATCGAACCCTATTTTATTCTTCTCTTACCATAAGCTAAACAACACGGCAGAAGAGAAACGAGGAAGCTCGAAGTATTTTTAGTGGAGTTAGACACTTTACAGGCATGCCTTTAAAGGGACAGGTCCACTTTTACAAAACGTCTGAACAGCTTTCAGTTGACGGATGGGGATCAATGTAACACGCAAACAAAAAATCAGAGCGAACAGCCCTCTAATTTGGATTCTACGAATGAAAAACGAATGCGTCCCTCCATTTAAACTATATATCGGTCAATAAAGGAGTTCAACTGATTTAGCATAATATTACAACAATATAGTACTAATTCTCGTAAAGGTATTGTGAAGCCGACATTTGTTAATGTATGTCACGGAAAAAGATCTCAAAAATAAAGAATATATAATTACATAGAGTCAGTTTAAGCGATGTTTGGGTATTTTGCTTGGTAAACACTCACATATTAGTACTTATGCGCGGGTCACGTAGCTAGCGCGGGTCACGTAGGGGTCATGCATACCGATCTGGCACTCCATGTAATCTGTGTACGAACGTACTCACCGGCCGAAAATACGTATGTACCCATTAAACCGACGTCCCTCAGTTTAATAAGTTTTAGGTCTATAACTCCACGAAAAAGAGATTTCAAGCCCTAATTTGTTCAGACATGCTATTAAATGACATTTACTTTCATATAAGACAATAACCTCGCAACTTTTGAATTTTGGCTTGCAAAAGATGCTGAATGCGCTATACAAATAAACCCCTCAAAAAAAAGTTCGGAAACTCAACTTTGATCGATTGTATCACTTTTATTGTCAAATTGTATTTTTTCCTTTTAGTGTCATTGCAATGCATGATGATTTCCCTTTGAAATGGTACATTATTTGTCATTAATTTCAAATCAGGGAATACGCAGTGCGTTTCAGAATGGAGGACGGTCAGAAGTCAAATGTCGCAAAACGGGCCGAAAGTATTCAGTTGGGAAATTTGACTCTTGTGACGTATTTTTTAATGTTCAAGTTGTATCGAAGATTGTAGCGTGTTCAAATGATTTAAACTTATCAAATTTGGTATCATTTTAAAGCCCATGTGTCTATCTTTTCAATACGGTTATGTCCGTAACAATTTTATTAACAGGTTAAGTATGGTACAGCTGAACATGGGGAGGGCCGAAAGGGAAATGTTGCAAAATGCATTTCTTTTTGTGAAATTGAAGGCGTTGCATCGAAAAACGACTATTGGAGGGATGTTTTAGGGTTTTAAATTACATAATCATCAGTAAATTTAGTATCATGTGAAAGCGTGTTTATTTTTCTTTAAAATCATGTCTCACCTGTAATAATTATGCTATTGGGGTGTGTGCAGTAAAACCGGATATGGGGCCTATAAATGCTATGAATTTAAGACCATGGCTTCTTGTTTCAAGATTCTGGTAAGATATTGTTGTATTAATCATAACTCTATCATCATTACGTTTTGCACTATCGGAAAGCTCGTTAATTTACCTTTCTTCTTCTTCTTCTTCTTGTATACTGCCCAACGCCCCAGGGTAGGGGCCAACCGGGCAGGGTAGTTGCGCAGATCTTGTTGGCGCGGAAGAGAGTCTAGTTTACTGGTTGCTTTGCTCGTGTGTTTGAGGTTGAATTGCTTGCTTGAACTTGTTCTTGTCTTGTATTGTTGTTATTTCTAGCGGCAGTGAGTTCCACTCTGGTATGGTCCGGGGTATGAAGGAGTATTTGTAGCAGTTTTTGTTGGCGTTTATCGGAATGAAGCTGTTTACTGATGTGTTCCGGAGACTCTTCGGACCGGACGCAAGACCGTTTGCACTGGCACGGCGAGGCGACCCGCAACTGCTTCGTGGAATGTTGTTAGGCGATTTATTTTGCGTCGCTGTTGTAGCGTTTCCAAATTCAGTTTCTGTTTCATCGAAGTGACACTACTCTTACGACTATAATCCCCACTTACAAAACGCGCGGCCCTGTTTTGGATTGCTTCTACTTTATTAATCAAAATTTGTGTGTGTGGGTCCCATACAGAGGAGCAATAATCTAGAATGGGTCTAACTAAGGTCTTGTATGACATTGCTTTAATATGTCTAGTACAATCATACAAGTTCCTCCTCAAAAAACCAAGTGTTCTATTTGCCTTAGCACAAATCCTGTCCACATGAGTGTTCCATGTTAGGTCTGATGTTAAGTCCACTCCTAGATATGTGTGTGTCTTTGTTTCTTGCAAGTCAGTGTTGTCGAGGTATTGGTATTTATATGGCGTTCTTGCATGAGTAATGCGCAAAACATGACACTTTTGGGCATTGAAGTCCATTTGCCATTTGTTTTGCCATTCTGTAAGGGTGTCTAGGTCCCTTTGTATTTTTCCTGCGTCGTCTGGGCTGGATACTGTCGAGTATAGAATACAGTTATCTGCGAATAAACGACACTTGGACCTGATGCCCTCCGGTAAGTCGTTTATAAACAACAAAAAGTATAGTGGCCCTGTAACTGTACCTTGTGGCACACTAGAGTCAACTTTGACCCACTCGGATTGTTCCCCTTCAACGACTACCTGTTGTTTACGTTTTGTCAAAAATTCTTCAATCCATCTATGTATTTTCCCCCTTATACCATTATTTCACAACTTCAATAACAATCTTTTGTGGGGCACTTTATCAAATGCTTTTTGAAAGTCCATAATAATCACATCGACCTGTTGTCTCTGGTCAACTTCCAGGGCTATGTCATGTATGGTAGAAATCAATTGTGTTTCACATGAGTGTTGTTTTCTAAATCCATGTTGCTGTTCACATAGGATTTTGTGTGTATCCATATGGTGCATTATGTTTGTGTGAAGTATGTGTTCCATAACTTTACTACAAACAGAAGTGAGATTTACGGACCGATAATTTGCCGGGTCTGATTTGTCTCCTTTTTTGAATACAGGAGTTATGTTGGCGCATAGCCAGTCGTCTGGTATTACGCCCGAGTCCAGCGACAGCTGAAATATGACTGTCAGTGCCCCCCCCAATCTCGTCTGCCAATGCATGCAAGACCCATGGTGAAATCTCGTCTGGGCCTGCCGCTTTGTGTGGGTTTAGATCATTAAGGAGTTTAATAACTCCTTCCTCATTCACCACAATGTCTGGCATGGATGGAATGTCACTCTCTTTGAATGAGGGTATGTCTTCCATTCTCTCTTGTGTAAACTGCTGTTGGTATTGCTTGTCTCATTTGCAATGATTATGCTGAATGTGAGTGTGTAATACAGGAAACTCACAAACTTGATGTATTGAAAATGCTTCAAATTTCTCTAAACCTACGCAAACTGGCCAGAACTGGCATATTATATAGCGCCCTCTTCGACCGTGTAGGTATGCCCTTATTACGTGCACGTATCAAACGGTAGAAAGTCGACCTAGCAACGTGTCATTTTGAGCCCCATACATTTAGAGGTACTACACACACCTCAAGCACATAACCACTATGAATGGGGCATTATTTCATTGACAAATTAACACGCTTTAACATAATGTTGAATTTCATAATGATTATGTAAAGTAAAGTACTAAGATATCCCCACAAAAGTCGTTTTTGGATGCAACGCCTTCAATTTCACACAATCAAATGCATTTTGCTTACATTTTGCTGTCGATCCTCCCAAATATTCACCTTAATTGTACCTACCCGGCTTTCATAATTATTCCAAGTGAGGTGTCATTGGAAAGATAATTAAACAGGCTTTTGTCTGATACCATATTCAACAGTATGTCTTCATTGACAAGATATTCATCGTCGAAAGAATTTGAACTTGAGAAAGACCGTGATATGGGTGTCAGACCTTCCAACTGAAGTTTGTTGGCGCATTTTGTGACATTTCACTTCTGACTTTCCCCCATTCTCAAGTATACTGCGCATACCTCGTGCTCGTGATGCTTACGAATTTGGTATCATTTTAAAGAGGTATACACACTCTTTCAAGTGATACCAAATATAACCATTATGATTTCTTAATAAAATAGATATAATCGATCAAACTTGAGTTTCCGAACTTTTTTTGAGGGGTTTATAATGATACATATGCTAACATGCTAATGTAATAATTATACGGTATGAATCGTACATCATGTGTACTGTATATTAATGAGTGTTTACCAGTGTGGAACTCAACACATATTGTATGTATTGTGCACTGCGTCGATGGCGTAGGACCAAACCTAGTTCCACTGACCACTATAGATATGTTTAGATAAGCATTAACAGTTAATGGGTGCGTGCTCTTTACGCACTTTCATATTATGTTATCTGAATTGGTCAAATACGAGTCATTAATTGGCTAAAATCAGTCATGTGATGTCAAGTATGTTCACCGCTATATGCTGTTATATTATATGACCTATATAGATACTGATGTGCGATTGGTCAAAATGCTGTCACGTGACCATCGCTACAAGGATGATAAAATAAAAGAGTAATGATCCTTTAATAGCAAATGTAGTCTTGTTTAAGAAAGCTATTACCCTGCAAACATTCTGCATTACTGATCCACAGTCAATACAATTGACGGTGTTTTGTGCAAGTTATTTATTTATTTATTTATTTATTTATCTATTTATTTATTTCCGGTATAATTGACATGATACAAGGGTCCGAATACCAACAATAATCATGGTACATTGGTACAATAATAATAATAGTCATATATACATTAAACATACACATAAATCTTAAACATATTATTATTATGCACAAAAACTGATGCACATTAAACACTATTACAATAATCTAAAAAATTCAAATTGATGAAAAAGCATTATATTATACAGCAAGAATATAATAACGTTCAGTTATACAAGTCCTCGAATTAACAACAGCGGTGAAACAAGGAGAGGGTGTAGTTAGAGAGGTATGAATATAAAGTAAGACAAAAGGAGAGAGTTAAAACGATTGAGAGGAGACTGGAGGTAAAGAACGGGATGATAATTTTTAAGCGGAATAGAAAGAAAGAGATAAAAGGGAAGCGGGGAAGAAAGACAGAGAAAACGAGTATGATAGAAAACGAAAGTGAGCAAGACAGAGAGAGAAAAAGTGGGAGAAAGATAGATAGATATAGATAGATAGATATTTTTTATTTGGTCTTCAAATATACAAATGTTATAAAGAAATGTGTCATCTATTGGCAAATGGCGATAGAAGGCAATAACAGCAATTATGTACATCTTAACAATTATAACAATTTCCATACAAATTTCAAAACAAAAACATTTTACTTGTATGCATGATGATCACTTGCATGCCTACACAACAACAACTATATGTTCATATAGTATACCATTAAGTTTCATATACATGTATGTTTCATATTTTATATACATGTACCATTATGCAATTAAATTCTTACACACTCCGAGAATACAGTTGACTAAACTAATGAAATTCATAAATTATGTCGTTAAATTCTTACAAACTCCTACAATACAATTATCAATTATCATAGTACAGTTTATGAATAGTTACCCTCTTTTGATTTCATTCTAAACATAAGTGAATTTTATTGTATTTCAAAAAATACTTGTATCTAAAAATCACATGTGGTATTAAAATTTGTATTTACTACAATAAGTCAGATGTCAACAATTAAAAATATTTAAAAACATTTTCTTGTAGGCATGATGAACACTTTCATGCCTACCCAACAACAAATAATTATACCTATTTTGTTGCATCAATAATACTTATTTTTTATCAATTTTTATTTTATTTCAAAGATGTTATTTTCTGCAAGCACAACATGTTACAACAAAAATTGATAATGATATCAAACACAAATTATATGCATTTAAATGTTGGTATGTAAAAAACACATAAAATAGAACAAAGATACTTATAAATGAGTAAAGGGAATAGGCTAGGCTAATACGTGATTAAACAACCAAGGCAGAAGATCGCCGTTAAGCTTGAGCAGACGGTCAACCGAGCTTAAAATATTATAATGAATTGTAAATATTTGACAAAATTATTTAATTTTAAAGGTTCTCTGTCATGGAAATCAAGAATTTCTGGAATTTATCTTCCCCGTGGGAGGGGGATACACTTTGACTGTCATGTGATAGGAAATCTTACAATTTGCCAATGTTAGTTTCATTATGTAACTATGTTAAATCTGAAAAAGCCGTTTCAGGGAAAGTTACGGAAATAATTAATTAATTCAAACATACAGTATAGAGAAACTGACCAGAAATATATAATATGAATGAATAAGAGCAAAGAAAATGGGATTCCAACGGGATTCGAACCCAAGACCTCCGGATGGCTAGACCGGTGGTCTTACCGACTGAGCTATAGAAAACCCTAGTGCGGTGTTCGTCCATGAAACCCCTTAACTTTCATTGCTCGTGTGGTCAGAAGCTATTATAAACCTGACATAAACACGAAGGATAGAAATGAACTAGTTAATTTCTATCATTTCTATCAAATGTTACAAAGAAATGTGTCATCCATGGGCAAAATAATTGTATCTATTTGGTTTTATCTGGTCACTGGATTAAACTTAACTTTATACAACTTTTGTTGAATAAAGGTATTTATATTCGTACATACTCCTTAAATTGCAAGTGTAAACATTTCACGGTGGCAT
Source organism: Echinarachnius parma (assembly GCA_037951105.1). NCBI lineage: Eukaryota > Metazoa > Echinodermata > Echinoidea > Clypeasteroida > Echinarachniidae > Echinarachnius > Echinarachnius parma. Next base: position 105,944 of record JBAMJV010007780.1, read on the forward strand.
AAGAAAATTATATTAGTGTTGTATAATTATGAAACCCTCTAATAATTTGTATTACATTGTATTAACATGATTTAGTTGAAATAGTTCAAAAATCAAATTCGTCAGAACAATCAATTGTAATATGAAACAAATGTGCATCAAAGGAATAGTGAAATTTTGCTATAGAGGGCGCTTCAAGAATTTGTTTCATAAGACAGCTGAAATATCCATTAGTATATCTAATTGGAAAAAGTGTGTGGGGGGGGGGGGGGGCATAATGTCCCCCTCCTTATTAGGGTTAATACAATATGTATTCCGCAAAACACCTTTTAATATTCCATTAATTAGCAACAACAAAGTGTGGAAGCTTAACATGAAAAGGGATTAATAACTTTGTTGATGGCCAATATAGAAAGTGCACCTATTCTATCTAAACCCCTCCAAAAAGTTCGGAAACTCAAGTTTGATCGATTATTATCTCTTTTTTTATGAACTCATGTAGGTTATTTGGTATCACTTGAAAGGGTGTATATTCCTCTTTAAAATGATACCAGATTTGTATGCATCATGAGTACGGAGTATGCGCAATATATTTGAGAATGGGGGAAGGTCAGAAGTGAAATATCGCAAAATGCGCCAACAAACTTCCGTCGGAAGGTCTGACTCTCATATCACGGTTTTCTCAAGTTCAAATTCTTTCGACGATGACTAACTTAAACAATTATACTGTTTAATATGGTATTAGAAGAAAGCCTGTTCAATAATCTTTCCAATGACACCTCACTTGTAATGACATCTGACATCCGGGTAGGTACAGTAAAGGTGAATATTGGGGAGGATCGACAGCTGCGAAATGTTACAAAATGCATTTGATTGTGTGAAATTGAAGGCGTTGCATCCAAAAACGACTTTTTGTGGAGATATCTTAGTACTTTACTTTACATAATCATCATGAAGTTCAACATCATGTGGAAGCGTGTTACTTTTTTAATGATGCCTCATTCGTAATGGTTTTGTGAATGAAGTGTTTGCAGGATCTCTGAATGATTGGGACTCAAAACGACATGTTGCAAAGTCCACCGTTTTGCCGTTTGATTGTGCTAAACAGGGCATACCGACACGGTCAAAGAGGGCGCTAATATGCCAATTCTGGCCAGTTTGATGCATTTCCATTACATCAAGTATAGAGTTTTCCTGTATAGCACACACACATGCAGCATAATCATTACAAATGAGATATCATATTTTAGAGAAATTAACGAGCGTTCCGATAGTGCAAAATGTAATGATGATAGAGTCATGATTAATAAAACAATATCTTACCGGAATCTTGAAACAAGAAGCCACGGTATTAAATTCATAGCAATAATGCGCCCTCATATCCGGCCTTACACTGCGCACGCCCGGATAGCATAATTATTACAGGTGAGAAATACTTTTAAAGGGGACCACCAGGCAAAGAACAACACAGTATTATATATTTTGGTACCGTTTTGTGATATCAAATAGATACCCAACATTTTGCAAAGGGTTGTGTAATTCATAAACAAAGCAATTATTTTCCACCACTTACGGAACCACTACTATTTCCTGGTTCCATATGGGCCAACCATTTGCGAGTGCGCCAAAGCTATTCACGCGTACGTTTGTAGACAATAGATTCCCGGGCGATTCGTTCGCTCTGCACACATTACATCCCATTCATACTTACGTCTAGCACTGGCTCGGCACTGGATTAATCCAGTGCTAGACGAAAAAGCCGACCATTCATACTTGGCATCAACAGTGGATATTTGACGCGCAAGTATGAATACAAACAGTGGCTTGGAAATGTCTTAGACATGTCTGGGCATGCGCAGTGTGTTCATATGACGCAATCTCCTATTGTGACGTAACGATGACTTGCAAATTCTGAACGCGCAATACCGTAATGCCAAAGACTGTAGAATTACAAGACAGCTCACTGGCGGTCGCGCAGCGATGTCCCTTCAAACAGAATGAAGATTCAAATCGAGCTTAAGCCTAGAGCTTAGTAGCCATATGAATTTTATTATATCACTGTATTTGTGTCATTTTTATTAATAAAAAAACATTTTAAAATTATAGACGATTGCTTTTTTTGGAAATTCAGTTCCATTCTTTAGTAAGAATTTAAAAGAAAATAAGGATCAAACTGTACTTACAAATACTCGGCAAATCAGGCTAGCATGAAGATTGAGCAACAGCTTAAGTGTCGACCTTAGTAACCTATAGGAATATGTTTTTATGTAGAATTAATATTATCCTCATGATAAGAAAAATATTTAAAAATTATAGTCGATAGCGATTTTACAATTGAAATCAAAGCTGTGAGAAACATATTTTTTAAATTTAAAGATTTGTTACCGTGTAGAGAAAAATGGCAATGGCTACTCGCGTGTTATAATGTTAATGCGCGCTCAGTCCGCGCACTGTCTTTATTTAATTCTTTATAATTGTACGCGCAAATTGTGCGCAAAGCAAATTTCACGCGCGATATGCAAATTTAGGGTCGTCAAACTTTATCACGTCATCTTGAAGTTATTTTTAGTCAGGCGAAGTAAACATTGTTATTGTGATGTCATAATGAAAAGCCTGCGTATCAAAGTGCGTGTTAATTGTGTACATCGCGCTCTGCCCATTCACGTTGTACAGGATAATTGTCCAGTGGTCGGTCTTTCCATTAAGCGTCTTTGGTAATGCGCATGCGCAACGTTGTGCTAGACGAGTTTCTAGTATCACAATTATGCCAGGCTAGGCTGAGGCTGAGCCAAGACTGATGCTAGACATTTCCATTCATATTTATGTCTAGCACTGGATTAATCCAGTGCCGAGCCAGTGTTAGACGTAATTATGAATTGCCTGTTAGTCTTCGCAATTCAGACCGCATGAACGCATGGTTTAGAATGGTGATGCGTTTTCCAATTATATATTTTTTTCTGGAAACATATTTTTGTGAACTTGTTGATGGAATGGAATACTAAAGATCTTACCTTTCTTTAATAAGAATATTATTTTTGGGCGGTGGTACCCTTTAAGGAAAATAAACATGCTTTCACATGATGCTAAATTTACTGATGATTTGCAAAGCAAAACCAAAACAAATCTCCTTCAATAGTCGATTTTCGATACAACGCCTTCAATTTCACAAAATGAAATGCATTTTGCAACATTTCACTTTCGACCCTCCCCCATATTTACCTGTACCATACTTAAACCGCTAATAAAATCGTTACAGACATGATCGTATTGAACATATAGGCAATTAGGCTTTACAATGATACCAAATTTGATAGGTTTAAATCATTTGAACACGCTACAATCTTCGATACAACTTGAACATTAAAACAAAAAACAAACGAGTCAATTTTCCCAACTGAATACTCTCGGCCCGTTTTGCGACATTTGACAGCTGACCGTCCACCATTCTAAAACGCACTGCGTATTCCCCGATTTGAAAAAAATGACAAATAATGTACCATGTTAAAGGGAAATAATCATGCTATGCAGTGATATTAAAGGGGGGAAATACAAAAATTACAATAAGAGTAGTATAATCGATCAGAGTTCAGTTTCCGAACTTTTTTTGAGGGGTTTATATACAAAATGCGAAGGGCTTAATTTTCCCATATTTTGTCGCTAATAATAAGGCACTGGCATCGGTTCTGCACGATATCCTACCTGACATGGAGAGGCACAGGGTCACGTGCCAGGTGGTTGTTGCAAAGGAGGCCAGAATGATTCCCATGGAGGCCATCACTGCCCCGAGAAGTAGGGGCACTCGGTGTTGACGCTTCACTAATTTGCATTATAAAGATAATTAGCTAATTTGCATATTTCTGAAATGTGGTCAGGGGTAATTTTCTATCTAGGAATAGTACAATATTGATAAAAACGATTATGCTAGGGTAATTTAGGGCAAGGAATCCATTAACGGTGCTCATTTGCATGCGTGTCGTATAGGCAACGCCCTAAAAGCCAAGATGGCTGCCCCTAATTTGCATATTTCTGAATATTATTGGTTTTCAGTGGTTACAGCCTCTAATCAGCAATACTTTCAGATTATTATTTTTTATTCATGTTCTAAATATGTAGTGAAGCTATTTCAGATTAGTTGCCACCTTGGCAAACTTTATCAATGCATATAATTTGCATAATTGGGTTATTTACCTAATTTGCATATTCCCCCATATTGAGTATAATGGGAGCCCGGAAAGTAAAAATGACAAGTTATACCATTTTTCCAAGGTTTTGGGGGGCAACAAGTCCAGTTTTTATACTTATTTCCATATAGCACCATGGCAACCTTCTTAAATCCAAGATGGCTGCTCCTCAAATTTCACATGTAATGATACACAACTTCATTATTTTGGTTATATTAGAACAATATTATAATTTTTGGACTCGCAATTATTAGAATTAGCAATTGGAATACCTAAATTTCAATGTAGCTGGTTGCTGTCAGTAAACAAATTATGCTCTCCAAAAAAAAAAATGCCGTTAAAGTGGCAGATAGCATTATCTCCTTTAAAATGCCAAAGACGGCCATCTTGGATTTATGTGGGTTGCCAAGGTGATACGTCGAATTAGGTATCATAAATGGATTTCCTGCCTCCCAAAACCTTGGAAAAGTGGTATTTCTCGTCATTTTTACTTTCCGGGTTCGCAAGATACTAAATTTGGGGGAATATGCAAATTAGGTAAATAATAAAATTATGCTTATTATATGCATTGCTAGAGGTTGCCAAGGCGGCAACCAAGCTGAAGTATCTTTGATATACATTTATAACATGATTAAAGAAAAAAAACCCTATAATTATGGCTTATTAGAGGCTGTAGCCACTGAAAACCAATAATATTCCTAAATATGCAAATTATAGGAAGCAGCCATCTTGGATTTCAGGGTTTTGCCCATTATGGTAATCGCAAACGAGCACCGGAAATGGATTCCTTGCCCCAAAACACCTTAGAATATTTGTTTTAATTACTAGTGTACTATTCCTAGATAGAAAGTGACCCCTGACCTTATTTCACAATTATGCAAATTTGCTAATTATCTTTATAATGCAATTTAAACCACTTTCCCCAGCTTCGATTTCTTAGGACTTTTTGTATGTTGTTCAGGGGAGTTTCCTGAACAAAATTCCGAAGAAAAATCCCATGTTGCAATTTTGCCCAGGTTACCCCCTAATATTTGCTAGATTGACTGGACTAGTATTCAAGTTCATACACAAGCAAATGTTGATCGAAACGGTACGGCAGTTTGTGCGCGAACAACAGAGTACAAAGGTCATATGTGTACGTAAAGCGAGCACATGCACATAGTTCTGATATGATGCAGACATAGAGTTATATACACTACTCACAAAAAGTAAGTACCCCCCTAGCATTTTGTCATATATCTCAATAAGTATTTCTCCGATTTTGATCATTCAAACGGTAATGGATGCGCAATTTCCGTACGCACAGTGTGAATGCAAAATGGTTGCCATAGCATTTTACGTTTTCATCATCAGAAAATGAATTTCTAAAACAAAGTGCAAACAAAAAGTTGCACTTTCAGTTTTATGTGGCATAGTGGGTACCTTTTGTACACGAGTAAGCTTTTGAAAACTGGTTCCACTGTGAACAATGCAGCAGTAGTACTGCATTACATAACATATTAGTGAATTAGGCCAACTCCAATAAAGATGAAAACAGGACATGACTACCCCCGTGTTCACACACAAAATTTTCAGCCCTTAATCATGACTAAAGAATCAGCAGCTGACTATAGAATCAGCTTCTCATTAAAAATTCCTATGGCAAGCCCTTTGTGTAAAAACTAGATAAACTATGTTTTTCTCAGATACACTCAGTTTTTCTCAGATAAACTCAGTTAATCTCCAGATAAACACAGTTTATCAGAAAACTCAGTTTATCAGTTGATAAACTGAGTTCATCAGTTGATAAACTGAGTTTGTCTGATAATGTGTTTATATGGCAAGCCCTTTGCGTAACAACTAGATAAACCCTGTTTTTCTCAGATAAACTCAGTTTATCACCAGATAGACAGATCGAGTCTATCAACTGATAAACTGAGTTTTTCTGATAAACTGAGTTTTTCTGATAAACTGTGTTTATCTGGAGATAAACTGAGTTTATCTGAGAAAAACTGAGTTTATTTGAGAAAACAGAGTGTATCTAGTTTTTACACAAAGGGCTTGCCATTAGTCATGATTCTTTAGTCATTATTAAAGGGATGAAAATTTGTTGTTTGTGAACACGCTGTACGGCCATTCTAATCCCCAACAATTTCATATTGAAAGGCCTATTGTTTTAGAAAAATGTATTTTTGTGTCACTAAGAACAATGCAACAGTAGTAGTGGATTACATAATAGATTTGTGTGTCGGGTAATCTTCAATAAAGATGTTTACTCGTATACAAAATGTAGCCACTATGCCAAATAAAACTGAAAGTGCAACTTTTTGGGGGGCACTTTGTTTCAGAAAATTCATTTTTTGGTGATGAAAACGTATTTTGAAATAGGCCAAATTATAATAATAATAATCATAATCATAATCATAATCATAATCATAATCATAATAATAATAATATATCGTATTCGTATAGCGCCTAACGCAGAACAGCCTATAAGCGCTTATTATTATCCCTGGTAATTTGGTACAGTTCAGACCCGCACAATTATCTTGTACACATTCTCAACTACCCAGGGAGCATACTAGCCGCGGGCAACCAAATTGGTGCAACAAGCTAATTTTCACCAGACCAGGTACCCATTTATAGACCTGGGTAGAGAGCAGAAATGTGGATTAAATGCCTTGCTGAAGGACAAACGGAGTGGGATGGGTTCGAACCCGGGATCTCACGATCTGAAAGCACGCGCTCTACCAATCTTGCCACACTACTTCCAACATGGTATGTTCACACATGAACCAGGGGATTTATCAATTCACATTACTGCGTTATCTTATCAACCCTTTGATCGTCAGCTTTTGTAAAATAATGTGGACATAGTGAGGCTACTATATCCCTTTAAATAATTTTGTTTCGCGTGATGCCCCATTTTAAACTGCTGGAAATTACCTGGAAAAGTGAGAAGCATTGTGAAGATTCCGAGTGACAGTCCGAACTCCGTCACAGTCGTGTTCAACGATATTGACATGTCTTCGAATAGGATGCCGACGACCTTGATTGTTCCTATAAACGACATTGCATTCAGGAAATAGGCCATCAAGACGGGAAGACATGGCGACGTCAGTATTTTCCGACATCGCTCCATGGTCATATCCCCGTTGATGAGTCACGATCTCGACTACGTCTTCCTGAGGCATGTACACGTGAAACGTCCACGCATGCACACAATTCGGCTAGTGGAACTAGGGCTGGTCATCACGAATGAAATTATTGGAGAAAAGCAACTTTAGTATAGTACTACATAGCGATGACATCACTTCAAATGCCGTTTCGTTCGCATTATGC
>JBAMJV010007781.1:0-24316 GCA_037951105.1 Echinarachnius parma
CATCATCATCGCCATCGTCACCACCATATTCTTCAAATCTACCCACCTGTCCATCTGAAACTCCCAGTAGCCTTTCTTGGTGACAGGAACGTAGAAGAAATCTCCCTGGTAGCGCTTGGGGTCTGATCCTCCAAACACGAGCTCACCACCCGGCTGCTCCGATGCATCCCTGGAACCAATAGGAACAAATGTTGTGAATAAGTATTGGTTTCCATGGTGATATACTGGGCAATTCCACGGTAACGGAAGGACATTCAGACACAATTTTGGAACTTCAATCAAATAATTCCAGGATCCTGCTTTTGATTTTTTATTCTAAATGGCATGTCTTTGATCCTTGTTGGGACACCTTTGATTTCCACTATTTCTAAAATTTTGACCGCATTATGTAAATTAGATATGGACACTAATGAGGCCGGTAACGGAAGGACGCCAAAATGGACATGGATTTTCAATTTGTTTAGTTATGACCCAATCTCCGTGAAGTTACGAGGTTTATCATGTTAAGTTGGCTACTAGTCAATTTCCTTATGTTCACAGAGTATAACACCACCTTTTAAGAAAAATATCTACATTGGTATATTAATTATGAGAAATTAATTACTCCAGTGTTCGGTAACGGAAGGACGGTAACGGAAGGACCTCTGAAAAGTCTATTGGAATTGTACAATAAAATTAATTTTGAAATGTAAAGACCATTTATGAGAAGGAAATATCTCTTTTGTGGTCTAAAATGAGTTTGTATCATAGATAGCATATGGACATCACAAGCATTTACATTTCTATTTTTTTCTTACTATATTTCATGCTCCAATGGCTCTTATTCATGGTCAATCCATGGTAACGGAAGGACACTCAGACACAAATTGTCAACTTTAAGAAAGACATTTTTAAATACTTGTGTTGTTAGAACAGTCTATTTTGATAACAATACTTCCAAAACATACAGTTTTAAGGTCCCATAATTTTTATTTTGTTTAATCTCCGCACAATATTGAATATGCATACAAATGAGGTCGGTAACGGAAGGACACTAAAATGGACATGGTTTTGTTATCAAATCAGTTTTAACTAAAACTCTGTGATATTAAATAATACAAAATATTTTAAGGGTACACATTTCATTCTCTGAAGGGTTAAGAAGAATTTACTTGTTCTTTGATTAAAATTTGTCCACAGATATTTGAGTTATTTCACACAAAGCGGACCAATGTTCGGTAACGGAAGGACATAATGGACTATATAATGTATGATATGACACAGTAGGGTCATTCCATGTCAAATCACCTTTAAAAAAATAATGTTTAGAGTTTTTTTTGCTTAAATCTTGGCTTGATATAATTACTACAACATATGAAAGAATTGGAGATATGTTATTTCTTGCTTTTTCTACAGCCTTGTTTTTAGTTTGCAAATTTCATGTAAAATGTAATTATTTTAGACCTACACCCATGTCCAAGAATTCTATAGGGGTGTATTGTATAAAAAAAAAACTATTCAAAGTCATGATCAGAGCCTATTCACACCCTGGCTCACCACAGTTAAATAGACCTACTAATCCCCATACAATAGAAATCCAGACAAATGGCATCATGGTACAAGGGCCCTGTTGCAGAAAGGGATAAAATCAATTGTGAGCCAGATCAAATGTTCTAAATGCACAAATCTGATTGGTTGAAACACAGAAAATTACTAGTCTGACCACGCTACGCCACTGATAGCTGGCCATTGCAGGTATTGTCTCATTATTTTGGGTTTTCATATATGTGTCCCCCTCTGTCACTTCGGGTAATTCATCGGCAATATCAAAATTGAGATTTTTAGTGTTTTGAATTCTCTCGGATTTCAGCTTTAAAATGATATATAACTTGCTACATATAATTGTCATGAAGGAAAGAAAAACGCAATTTAATAACGCGGACCAGAGCTCAGCTATTTGTCAAACAACAGAGAAAATCGCTTCTAAAGTTTCGCATCCATTCAGAAAAACATCCTCACAGAGCGAGCGAGAGGTTGAACAAATTCTCGGTTTGACCGTTCGTTTTCACAATCGATCGTGAAAATAGCGTTATCAACAAACAATATAACGCATGCGCAGTTTACTGTTAACATACAGTAAAATTTGTACAAAGCCGCTCCAGTTTCGTACAATTGCATGCAAGTTAACCCGGCGGGCTAGCTGGCATGACCCCCTCGATCACAATGAATGGTACAATAGAGCGGTAACTTCAGTCCTCGCTGGTCGGGCGATATCGACCCACCTGCTCATTCATCCTGCCCGATCGTTACCGCAACATTGAACTATAGACAATGAACTTCGCACCGGGGAGGCGTATTTTGCATGCACGCAGTACCATGTCATTCAATAGGGTAGGTACCGGTACCGGTAAGCCGCACAGCGCGATTCAATACAGTAGGATGCGGTAGGCTGCACACGATGCGCTTTGATAATGCGAGGAAAAGCTAGCTACAGAATTTACATAACAAGGCGCGATTCAATGCGGTATTATACAGTAGGTCGCGCACGCTATCCGGAAATGAACACAACGTACATACCCAGTACAACTCTATTCAGGTCAGTCTGACCAATCACAGCGCTTTCCGCTCCGGCTCAGCTAGCTCGCACACAGCGGTCGGGTGCCGCTCAATCAATGCACAAACGATCGATCATGAACAGCCAGCGATGATAAACCGAGTTTCAGGCCGAAACCGAATTGAAAGTTGCTCAGAAAAATCATTATTTTCGGTATAAAAAAATCGAATTAGGACATGAAATTTTCAGAGAATGTAGATGACACATTTAGGTATCAAATTCCGTAAAGTTGAAATTTTCAGCCAAAGACAATTTTTTATGATTTTGGTGCTCTATGTACTAAACCCCCATTGCGACTTTATACCCAAACTGAAAGACTGAGGCACATATGAGAGACAAATTTTTGAACATAAATTTTGTCATAATATGTAATATGAGGTACCTTGTCCATCTGTTACCATGTGTATGGTAACGGAAGGACATTTTCTTTTGTTATTTATTAATTAACGAAGAAACAATGAGTAATACAATTGTTAGCAATGGGAAGGCCTACTTGAACTTGCTTTGCACTGAAGATTGGTCTGCTCTCTAACAATTATGTGAGCCACAAAATTAAAAATATTGATTTTTCGGTAACGGAAGGACATTTTCATAGGCTGAAAATAAGAAGTCATTGAAGCATAACAAATCAAATAAATCATAAAAATATACTATTTTACGAAATGGTCATATCTCAGGAGTCAGAATAATGTTTTTTAGGCTTAACTGGGGAAATATAAAACAAACACAGGATCAAAACACTTTTTCATAAAAATGTCAAATTTGTGGGGTTCAATTATGGTTATAAAGTTATTATAAAAAAACAACTAAAATTATGTAAAACTAAAATTTTCTCATTGAATTCCAAAAATATAGAATTTAAGCTTTGATTTGATACCAAATTTGTATCATAAAAATGCTTGTAAATTTTTTGGTCAAATGTCCACTTTGGCGTGGAATTGCCCTACTGTAGATACACAGTTAGGCTTACAAGTAGACAATTGCTGTATGCAAAGTTTTCCAACAACATTATTCTTTTTTTCTCTTCTTTTTTTCACTGAGGAAGAGGATAAGTTTAGTTTACAATAGAGGTTGAAAATTAACTGATTATTAATTTGTAGTAAACAAGAAATACATTGCAATTTTGTTGTGTGTGTGTTTGTATTTTCCTCAAGTTAGGTTCTGGGTCTCTTCCTTTTTTTTAAAAGTCATTTTGCAGTAGTCTTATTTGTAAGCATTTCAAGTTATATCATGTTATATTATGTCATTTCATATATGGAATAACTTTTCCGCAAGCCATTTCATTATTACATGTGATCATGACTTCCTTGCCAAATTTTAACGTGGAATATGAAACTAATGAATTGAAAAAAAATTGAATTGAAATGTGAATTGAATGCGCTTACTTTGCGAGGTAGACGGAGAAGACCTGATCTTGGATCAGTTTCTGGGCCATCATGTTGTCGAAGACCGGGACGTTACTGATCCTGGTGATGGTCGGGTAACCCAACCCCATGATGCCATCAAACTTAGCCGCAAGGAAGGTCAAGCCGGGCTCAGCCGTAGCCTCCCCAAACCGCTGGTTCTTCACCGACAATTGTCCCAGCTAAACAAAAAAGTTCACAGGACAACATGTAATATAAAATCAATAAATATGAACCATGCACATGTATTTTTCCCACTAAAACAGAATTTACAGGGCCACATGTAGTAATTTTCTCACTAAAAAGTATGTATGCCAGTCACAACACAAACTTACTTCACTGACAATTGTCCCAGCTAACAAACAAAAAAGTTCACAGGGTCACATGTAATTTTCCCACAATAGAAACTACAAAAAAAAGAAATTAATACAATCTGCATAAAGCAAAGAAACAACTATCTTTGACCATTGGGTAACCCAAATACAATCTGCTTATAAATGGCCATTGGTGTTTGCTAACCAGCAGCAACAAATACAATAACCATCTGTGAACAAGGACCTTTATTTGGTATTTAGCACATAATGATTATAGTCTTCAGTATTGTTGCAATGGCACAAAAAGTTTCTTGATCGATTTTAAAATCAGTTCGCAAATAAAAGTTCAAAAGAAATCTTACTGTTGCTGTATCTTGGCTGACGAAGCCTGAACAGGACCCAGAACCATACTGGATGGCCCACTTGGTTCCGTTCTTTACGTACGTCGAGGACTTGCTGCTGTCGTACTTACGATGGAATCCTTTGTGAAATATGAAAATTAATGGAAGAAATTGAATAGTTTACATTGATGCAGAAATTGATTAATACCGTTTTTGTCATTTTTTAGATAAATATCATAATATAACACAAAATATTGTCCTTTACTAATTTCATGATCAATGTATATTTTGAAAGATATTTAAACATTATTTTCATTGTTTTTCAGCAGGCTTAATCACGAATAGGAAAGATTCAATATATTAAGAGAAATTCTAATTAGAATCAAACTAGAAAACTTACTGCAAGCAATATCGTAGATGGGACATTTTGACGACGGGATCCACAGATCAGCACTGCCGGTGTCAAAGACGACGCTGAACGTCTGCTCTGGTGTACCCAGAGAGATCGGCCCGTAGTACTGAGCCTAAAAGCAAGAGAAATAAACAATTTAATGATGATTAATAGTAATACATGTAGTTTTGTTTATTTTGATCATTTTGATAACGGAGTCCGCAGATCAGCACTGCTGGTGTCAAAGATCTGCTCTGGTGTACCCTGAGAGATCGGCTGGTAATTATGAACCAAAAAGCAAGAGTGGCAATTAAAATTTTAATAATATTAATACAAAAATATAGAACTGAATATGCGCTAATTCCATCTTTGGCAAGATGTTCACAGTTGAGTTTTGGTAAAGAGAGAACAGTTTTGGTTACTAAATTTTAGTAACCAAAACCTGCACCATTACATTACAAACTAATAGTTTGCCTCACCATGCTAGAAAGGAATACAAAATTACAAAGCCTGTTTTAGTGTTCAAAAAGAGTCTTTAAAACTCAAGAGGGCACTCTCTAAAAACTCATTGGTTTAAACCATGTAAAATAAATTATTGTGCCTGTGATGTTTTGTTGAAATAATGATGAGATAGAGATAATCAACAACTATTTAAAAACCTCTTTTGTAAATTTTTAAAAAGAGAACTCATTAAAAAAAAAAAATTAACGGCTGGTTCAAAATTACCGAATATTTGTGGGGCCCCACAATTATTACAAATGGCTACATTTATGGATATTTCAGCCGTTTCTGAACCAATTTTGATCAAATAAAGTTTATTCTGTCATTAAAATGGTATGCTCTCTCAAATTCGACACTCAAGTTTATCATTATCTCACACAAAATTTGTTTGTGTGTAGCGCCCTCTCTTTGGGATAGAGTCTACTAAGGAGAGAATGTCTTTTATTTTGCAATTTTCATTGTTTGGCCTTAGTATGTTTCCAAACTTAGCAGAAATGTTTGTGTAGTGACAAAAACAAAAATGTAACCTGGTCATTTTGTGTTTCAAGGTTGCGGTCAAAGTCAAATTATACATGTATATTAACCTATTCAAGACAATTGGATTTAATGGTATGAAGTGCAATCTCCACAGACCCCTGCCCAAGTATTTTTGAGGACCAGTCTTGAATGGGTTAAAGGGAAAGTTGAGTTTTGGTAGAGAGGGCGCTAGACTACTTAATTGGTTTGTGAGGTAATGAAAAACTGAGTGTAAAATTTGAAAGAGCATATAATATTTAAACAATAAAATCATCTTTGTTTGATCAAAATCGGTTCAGAAACGGCTGAAATATCCATAAATATAACAATTTGTAATAAACCCGGGGCCCCGGGTTTATTAGAGAATTTTGAACCAGCTGTTCAAAATTCAAAAAAATGCTTCCTCTTTTCAAAAAAGTTACAAAATAGGTATTTAAATAGTTGTTGGTTATTTCTCTATCTAATCACTATTTCAACAAAGCATCACATGCACAATATTTTATTCAAAATGGTTGAAACCGATGAGTGTTTAGAGAGCGCCCTCTTACGTTTAAACGGCTCTTTTTGAATGATAACATGATCTTTACTACGTCATTTGTAATTTTGTGTTCCTTTCTAGTTATAAAGTTAGTTTGTAATGTAATGATGCAGGTTTTGGTTACTAAAATTCAGTTTCACTAAAACTGTACTCTCCTTACCAGAACTCAACTATCCCTTTAAGAACTCTTTTTCTCAAACACTAAACCATGCAAGCAAACACACACACACACAAAAAAAAACCTTCTGAGAATTGTGACAACCTTCAGAGCTACTGTAAGATATTGATTATCTCCCTCGCCAAGGTAAATCTTGATTCGTAGGTAAACATGATAGAAAACTGTACATTTGCAAACATTGACTGCACAATGCATTGTTTGAGGGACTTGTCCTTGCTCACTTGTAGATCATCATGTAATACCTATTGTTAATATTATAAATGAATTTACGCTAATATTACCATGGCAACCAGTCTCATTAACATAGATTTTGCAACTTGTCTTCTCTTGTAAATTGACCAACTTCCATTTTGAGTTGGGGGGGCCTGTCCAGAATAGATCACCCCCTGGCCCTGAATAAGCATCACTTACAGATCTACACCAGTTTATGATACTGTATTTAAGCGTCGGTATGTCAGGTCACTGGTACAATCTAGTTTACACTCAGCTCGAGGATAGATAAACCATCCCTTGAAACTTGAAAGATAGATGTGTTAAGACAAAATACATTAATTGTGCTTGGTTCATGGTATTAAGAAGGCCGTAGACGTAGTCATGAAAATGCTCTGACTGGGGTCTACTGTGAATGCATCTTAAAGGAGAGGTTTTCCCACCTATGTTGTTCTCTACACATTAAAACAGAATTACATGCAAAACTGGAACAATATCATCTTTCATTTGTTTCTTGATTGTAGATGACGATAATAAACAATTTTTAAAATTTATAAAATTGACAAATTCATCTAATTAAGTTATTCCTTCTCTATTTTACTTTCAGTCCTTATTCATACATGTACTATGTACTTACATCAAGATAGTCACTCATGTTGATAGGCCACGGAGCACCGACCATATTGCTCTGCATCCGGTTGTACTTGTTGGACACGTGGGCCAACTCCTTGAAAGGCAACCCAGTGCTCGCCAGCTGGCGACGCACAGAGTCCATCTTGTACAGCGGAACCCTTGGGAGAGACACAAAAGAAGGGGGGGGGGGGGAAAAGCGAATTTTAGAATGTTTCACAAAGCTTGAGAATGAGATCACTTGATGAGCGTGCATTTCCCTGAAAAAAAGAAAGCTAAGAAACGATATAACTTGGCTCTAGGGCGAAAGTCTAATTTTTGAGGAAAATTTGTAAATGGACAATGCATGGCCAACACATGAAAATTCAAGATCAGTGATTCAAACTAAAAATTGTTTCATGTGACTTTTCATAAATTTGAATCTTAGACAGTCAGTAGAGCCTCTAGCCTAGGCCACCCAGCCTCAGACAGCATTCTCTACCAAAGCTTGACCATGACTTGGCATGCATGATAATGCAAATTTAGGCCCTTTTCTAGCTCAAGGGAATGCTAGGATGACACATTTTCATACATGTTTGGACATTATGTCATTGTCAATGATAAGATCCAAAAATGTATGAAAATGTGTCTTCCTAGCATTCCCTTGAGCTACCTTTCTCCAATTCATCCTGAACTGCAGCCAGCCAGAGTTTATCTTATAAAAAAATTTTTTGTACAAACAGACTTACAATTACAATTAGTGCAAAGTTTATAAACTGTAAACATGATTGATGATAAACTAATTATTAATTAGACAATTAAACCCAAATGACAGTACTCGAAATGCCCCACCAACAAAAATAAAAATGATTTTTGTTTTGTTTCACCAACCATGTGAAAGAATATCATTAAACTTATCTGTTAATGTAAAAGATTTGGACACAAACTGCATTGAAATTGGAATATTTGAGCAATAAAATGTCGAAATTAAAACTATCAGCCGCTGACATTCTAATTAAACTGCATGTTCGCGGCTGCGTGCAATGCCTAGTGGTAAATCTTCAACCACATCATGCGCTGCGGTCGCGAATGAGCTATAAGGCTAGTATAGCTACGATGGCGTAACGGGCCAAACTGGTGATGAAGTTATATAGGCCAATGTCAGCGGCATGAATAAATCCAGACAAGAACGTAGTTAAATTTAATACATTCGATCATACCTTATCATCTGAGCTTGCGCTTGTGCCGAGATGGCAAAAAGAAAAATTGCCCAAATCACTCTCATCGTGCTCGTAGTCATGATTGATGAATCCAACCCGTTTCTAAATTGCAAAAATGAAGACCAAGCAAGTCGAGAAAATGCTGAACTTCAAGTAATTGCACTAAGAGTTTGACGGAAGCCTGCGCCTGTGAGTGTCGATGTCCTTTCCACTTGTACTTGTACTTTCAAGTTAACACTATTAAACTTCCGTTCTGTTCAAAAGTTGTTGGGGACGCAAAGCAGGAGTTGAAACGCCCGAAGTCAGGAAATTTTACAAGAGGCAGAACTAAGTAAGACTAAGAGAGAGTCTGAAAGACCAAGTGCCGCTAATTCACTGAATCATGCACTAGCTACAAGCTACATCATACACAATGAACAAAGATCATGTGACGTGAGTTTTTTTTCTTCGCGATCGATCGCTCGTCACATGATTACCATAGAGTTATAGCGTGGGACGTGGTCATGTGACCCATTGTTGTGTATAATCCATAGAGTTTTCTGTACGTGTACATGTACACGGATCGCCATGGGGGGGGGGGGGGGGGGGGGGGGGGTGGTGGGGGGGATGATTCGTCATTTTGGAGCGAAGCGACAACCAATCAGCGTGCCCGGGTTTTTATGGCTGGGGGGGGGGGGGGGGGGGGGGGGGGTTAGGGGCCCGGCCCCAAAGCTTTTGAATTCAGCTGTAGTTAGAATTGGAAGATTATTAAGTGTACATTGCAAGCATCATGTTATGAGCTGGGCTTTGTCCAATATGAACTTTAGCCTGATAGATACATATTTGCAAGCATTCTGATGGGACCCTGAATAGCATCAGTCATGGGATACCCATATTGGGAAGCTTATTGGGGGTTCAGGGGGCGGAGCCCGGGAAGATTTGGGATTTGTAATATCCAGATATAAATATGTTGTCTATATATAGAGTTAACTATTCTTAAGCCAAGTTAATTGGCTTTTGATTTAGCTGTTTAGAGATTGGAAGATTATAAATGCACATTGCAAGCTATACTGATATGATGAGGGCACTGTCCAAGTATGGATGAATTTTAGTCTAATAGATAAATTACTGTCGATTGCAATCATCCCGATGGAACCCTGAATAGAATATAGTCAAGGGATACCCACATTGGAAAGCTTATTGGGGATCAAGGGGGCGAAGCCCCCGGAAGCCTTTGGATTTGTAATATCCAGAATACAATTATCTATTGAATAGTAAGCTCAATTTTAGTGAGCGAAGCGCAGACGCACAGTGGGCCAGGATCGCCTGAAAGTTTGCCAAGAGAGAAGTCCTGAATAAAAACCATTTAATGAGTACAGGGCTGGGACTAGGTCAAATAACCTTAATGGGGGTTCCAGGGCGCAGCCCCGGACAATTTTGGATTTTGGCAGTTTAGCATTATCAAAAAGTGGTTTAAAGAAGACTATAGTAACAACTTCCATTCATGAGAGGGGGGCAAATGCTTAATTAATTCTAATGTCATTATAATCGTTGAACCCCAAATATTGGGGGGGGGGGGGGGATGATAATACAGGCCATCCCCCCACCTGAAATATTTGGGGGGGGTGGGGATATATCCCCCATCCCCCAGTGATCGACGCCCTGGAGTCTGTTATTTTCACCAATTTGGTTTATATTATAATACATACAACCGGACGAAATTTACGAATGGTCGAAGTGTCCCTAAAATAGAGCATGATTTGTAAGCGGGGCACCATGTAAAGATAATAAATTATGCCTCAGATATAAAAACAAAACAAAAAAACAACAGATTTAGGGAATTTTTTCATTTCATTTATTTTGCAACTTCAAAACATAACATAAATACAAAACAATTATTTAACAACATATAATACAAATCATGAATATCACAATTGTGCTTAAGTACATTAAACAATTGTATAAAAATAAGTAAATAAAGAATAACTATACAACATAATAGTATACAGTATAGTAAGGAAAGTTGCATGGGAAGTCACAATAAGCTGCAAGCTTGATAGCGTGACTCCCCAAAGAAAAATTAATGTAAGCTTAAATTATGTATACAACCTATGACATATGGGATAGAGAGAAAGAAAAGAAAGTAAGGAGAAGGAAGTGGTGCAAGTGCAAATAATTAAAGTACACGCTAGCCCTTGAAAACCATATACTAATTTATACAAAATATAAAAATATCTAACAAATTACTCATTCAATTCTACAAATTATCATTAAATTACAAAACGCAAGTTCACTGCCATCGTAACACTATACAGGGAATGAAACTTATATATATATCAATTTTGTATTTTATTTTAAATATTGATTCAGCACAATATCTTTTATCCTTCTTTAAATGCATTTAGGAAAGGTTATTTGTTTTATAAATTCAGGCAAAGTATTCCATATATCAGGCCCATGGTGTCGTATTGACTTATGAGCTAATACTATTTTAGGGGTTATTCAAATGAATATTATGACATGTACGTGTTAAATGAGAGTGTATATTTTCATTTAAAACATAATAATCATCAAAAACAGGGGGAAGTAATTTTTAAAAGTATTTAAACATAATACCGCTATCTGTAATGTGTTAATATCATAAACTTTAAGAATATTCAATGATAAAATAAACTATCTGTATGCGCTAAATATAAAGATTTAGTACAAATTCCTGACTGCTTTCTTTGTAAAAGAACCAATTTTATCAAGATTTGTTTTACTACAATTTCCCCAAACAATATTGCAATAATTAATATACGGTAAAATAAGAGTATTATATACAACATAACAAGATAATGTTGTAAAAGTAAATATTAGTTTTATAAAGTATACCAATACCTTTTCGCTATGAGGGATGTTATATAACAAACGTGTTGATTCCATGTTAAATGTTTATCGATAATAATACCAAGGAATTTAATGTGGGTTTTACTTTCTAATAATAAATCATCAATCTTAATGTTATATTGCGTTTCATTATCCAAATATGAAGTTTGAAAATGTATAAAATTTGTCTTATTAATATTTCAAAGATAACTTATTGCATTTAAACCAGGAGGAAATTGTAATCAATTCTAAAATTCAAAGTATGAATGAGGTTCCAATAAATTATTATGAGAAAATACAACATTTGTATCATCGGCAAACATAATAAAAGAAGGAACAGAAGAGGAGTTAATAATATCATATTAATGGAGGAAACAGAAGATAAAGGAAAAAATAAGGAGGTAAATGAGCAGTTATAGAGTGATATATGAGGAATAGGAATGGAAACAAAATGCAAAACAATATCCAAGATTGGGAAGATAACAACGAATATAGAAGCATATATGAGTTTCGTTGTTATCTTCCGGCCTAATTTAGTTGTATTTGTATTATCAACAACACAAAATGATACTTACAATATACAGTAATTGTTGACTGGATGGTGGAGGGAAAAGCACGGAATGTTCACTCTCGATGGATTTTAAATGCTATTGAGGGAAGAGTAAATAAGTCCCTAGACGTAGTCGATGGACTTATTTTCTTCACGAAATAGCATTTAAAATCCCGAGGGGAACATTCCATGATTTTCCCGACAGCAAAGTTAACAAATATTTTATCATCTGAATTGCCATGTAACAGCGCCATGTAATATTATACAGATATTGACTGCCTATAGAGGGGCAATATAACATTTGAGATCCTCGAGGGGAGTTATATTTTTGTCGAGGGACATTATATTTTTTCCGAAGCGCGTACTCCCCAAGTGAAATTAAATGTTATATGCTTCCCGAAGGAAAAAGTCAATATCTGTTATATTATGATGACCTATATAGATACAAATCAAGATAAATACAAACATCAAGATAATAGAGAATTGTGTCGACTCACCATTTTTTAGTTTGCTTTAAATCTTGATTCCGCAAATTTGTGGTGAAATCAAACTGTACAGTATTTCTAAACAGGAACAAGCTCAACTAAAGTAAACGCCAAATTCCAACTCCACAGTTAAAGTTTGGAGTCTAACACGAAAATATATTTGTGTGCGAAGCGGCGGTATGACGTAATTTACGTCATGTTAGAAAATATAACGCTTCTCATCCACGGCACTGACCTCTACTAAGTACTAAGTAGAGGTCAGTGTTCTCATCCTTGTAGCAATGGTCACGTGACAACATTTTGACCAATCGCACATCAGTATCTATACAGGGTGGCCCAGAAATAACGGAACGGGGCACTTCCCAAAATAAGGCAACAAAATGAACATGTCCGTCGGATAGGGTATCCTTTCCAATGAACAACGATACCAAGAAAAGTAATTTTGGACGTGTATTTTTTGTTTTAGGGTGCTTTGAGTGAGACCATGTCAGGTCCCTATTTTTGTCAATTTTTACCAAGTCGGTGTCTAATATTTGAGACTTACTGCCCGCCATAATCATGTCCATTCTCTCGGCACCGCTCGGCACACAGCTGAATGCACACTAACAATGGCGCGTGGAATAATCATGTGTTCAGTGGTATGTAGGGCAATAAGTCTCATTTATCAGGCACTGACTTTGTAAAAAATGACAAAAATAGGGACCTGACATGGTCTCACTCAAAGCGCCCTAAAACAAAAAATACACGTCCAAAATTACTTTTCTTGGTATCGTTGTTCATTGGAAAGGATACCCTATCCGACGGACATGTTCATTTTGTTACTTTATTTTGGGAAGTGCCCCGTTCCGTTATTTCTGGGCCACCCTGTATAGGTCATATAATATAACAAATCATTGTCTATCATATTTGTTGTTATGGGACCCCATGGAGAACCATCCATGTCTACATACAATGTCCATGTTTGTTTTTCATTTGTTGGTCTTCGGACCTTTGTATCATGTTGTTTTTCATACCGGAAATAAATAAATAAATAATTAAATAACTTTGTTGACAGCATGTGCAAAAACTGACGGAGGTTTGATCAAATGTGTATCCCTGTGATCTGATATGTTCATTGGCAGAGTGATTTGTGATTAATGATTTGCATACATTTGGATAACAATGATAATTGTGGTACATTATTGTATGTGTTAACATGGCTACATGTAACCGTTTTCTAAGCATTTCTTTTTTTACTTACGTGAGACATGTAAAACATTAATTTCTGAGATGAGAGCACGAACACCCCTTGTGTGACCCACTCTTGACCATATCAGAGGAACGCTCTGCCTAACTGGGTCAAGAACTCTCCCTCAATTGACTCATTTAAAGATAATCGAAACAATTATCTCTTCAAACAACAGTGTCAGTCATAGCTCGAACCCCTCTCTATTTGTATACTCTGTATATTCTAATCTTCTTTTCTAAAGCGCTTAAAGGAGTGGTCACACTGAACACGAATCCCCACGAATAGACCCACGAATGCAGTACGAATTGGTACAAATCTATGGCAAGCCGTTTTAACATCTATTCCTATTTCTTGATATCAATAATTGAATTATTGATATCAGTTTATTTCTTGATATCAAGTATTACCAATACAGAAAAGTATTTCTTGATATCAAGAATGCATTTCTTGATATCGAGAATGCATTTTTTGATATCAAGAATTCGATTTCTTGATATCAAGAATTGAATTCTTGATATCAAGAAATAGGAATAAATGTTAAAAACGGCTTACCATTGATTTGTACCAATTCGTACTGCATTCGTGGGTCTATTCGTGGGGATTCGTGTTCAGTGTGACCATTCCTTTAGGAAAAAATGAAACAAAAAATGAAAACAAAAAAATAATCCTAAATTAATAAATAACTAAATAATAATGATAACAATTCAGAAACGTCCACTTTTTGCCGGTCTCGTGTCCACTTTTTACTGATCTCGAGTCCACTTTTTACTGGTCTCGAGTCCACTTTTTATTGGGCTCGACCATCTAAACCAATGGTCTCGCCCCCCCCCCCCCCCCTGATTACACAACTTAACCAGTGGTCTCGGCCTCGGCCACGTTTTGTCTTGGTCTTGATTTTGTGAATTACGCACCCCCCCCCCCCCCCCCCCCCCCCCTTGAAAAATCCTGACTGTATACGGGCATGCGCACCAAACGCACCCTGGCTACGGGCCTGTAATGTGTGTCCATTTCTCATGTCTTACACTGTTTAGCCTTATTCATTACTACAGAAAATCAAGGGCATCTACCATGTGTACTTACGTGATTGGATAAACGCATACTCACGTGCCCGCGTCCACGTAATACGATTGGAGGACTGGCAGGCGGAACCCGTCAAAATCTACAGGGAGCTTTTACAATTTCTCGATTTAAGTAAGTTTTAGAGAAGTTATTTGAAAGAGAGCCAGTATACAGGGTACGTGGCCCCCCAAAAACGGAACGGGGCACTTCCCAAAATATAGTAACAACATGATTATGTCCATCGGATAGGGTGTCTTTTCCAATTAAAAACGATACCAAGAACAGTCATTTTGGTCTTGTAGATTTTGTTTCAGGGCGCTCTGAGTGACACCATGTCAGGTTCCCATTTTTGTCAATTTTTACCAAGTCAGTGCCTGATAAATCGCATCCCGTCATAGCATTAAACAACCATGCCCATTCTCTCGGCACACAGCTGAATGCACACTAACAACCCGGGGGGGGGGGGGGGGGGTACTCAGATTATATGTGCGGCTGAGACCTCTGTAAATAGGTACCCATGTCTAAGGATTGTTTGTAAAATATGGACTCATGTCTAAGGATTTGTTGTGAAAAATGGACCCATGTCTAAGGATTTCGAACTTTAAATATTACATTTTTTAAAGCTGTAATATAATACAATGGCCAATCATTTTGCAGTTTCTTGATGAAATTCTATATCAGTAAACTGTATACTACAGGGGCGGCGCCAGGGTATTTTCTTAGGGAGGGCGAAAGTGTATACTTTGAGGGAGCGAAGCGACCGCGCGGGGGGAGGGTGTGGGAGGGGGGTGTCCCCCCTCCCCCACCAGGGAGCTTTGGCAATTTTTACACTAGAATGGAGCTATCTGGTGCATATCGGAGGGGAAATTCTCAAATTTTCAAATGATAGAAAAACAGTGAATAGTCTTCAATTATGGTAAGGTATATATTTGCATAAATATGAATAATGCGAGCGAGCGGCGCGAGCTTGAAAATTTTAGCAATTTCACATCGAAAAATGCCATTTGTTTCAATATTAATATTGTATGGGTATAATTATATTCGTTTTTATGTCTTATGATATGGCGTTATGAAGGGTAATATATAAACGTTTTTTTAATGGGACCCATGTCTAAGGATTTTTGTTAAGAAACGGGGACCCATGTCTAAGGATTTTTGTTATGAAAAGGGGACCCATGTCTAAGGATTTTTGTTATGAAAAGGGGACCCATGTCTAAGGATCTTTCTTGAAAAAGTAACCCTTCCCAGCGGCACATCCCCGTATACCCAATATACGTGAGTACCCCCCCCCCCCCCCCCCCCCGGGACTAACAATAGCGCGCGTATTGCTCGTTGTTGTATGGTACTAAAAATTGACACAAATGGTAGAGCGCCCTAAAACAAAAACTACACGACCACAATTACTGTTCTTAGTATCGTTTTTCATTGGAAAAGATATCCTATCCGATGGACATAATAATTGTGTTGCTATATTTTGGGGAGTGTCCCGTTCCGTTTTTTGGGGGGCCACCCTGTATAAGATGGTGGGGACAATTCCAAACTAGTATTGTCACACGCGTTGCGCCGCGCCAGCATGACTCAACGTACGTGCGGCGCGCGCGGCGCTGCATAATTTACGTCATTATATTAATACGTACACAAATGTGCGCGGCGCGGCGCGCTCTGGCGCGGCCATGGAGCACAGCCAAAAACTGTAGAATTACAAGACAGATCACTGGCGGTCGCGCAGCGATGTCCCTTCAAACAGAATGAAGATTCAAATCGAGCTAAAGAGAAAGTTGGGTACACCCAGAGGTTTGGGTACAGTACTGAATCTTGTTTATTTTAATTAATTAAAAAACATTTAAACATTATTGTCGATGAGCTTTTTTGGAACAAATGTTCCCTTTGTTAGTATTAATTTAAACAAAAGTAAGGATCAGAACGTACTTCCTTAAAATTCAGGCTAGTATGACGATTGAACATCAGTTTATCTCCAAGTTGGGTACACCTGGGGGACACATTGTTTTTCTAATTCAATATTGTCTTTGTATATGTAAAAATATTTAAAAATTATTGTCGATGAGCTTTTAGAGATTTTCACTCACATTTTTGAAATAAAGAATTGTTAAATTCACAGATCTCGAACGTGCACAATAAACAAGCAATGGCATATTTGGATATTTGCATATTATCACGCACACTGTCTGGAATATACGCACCGACAAACCAATCGACTTTGTTCTTCCCAACATGATTACTGCTTTGTGGAATAATTGACCAATGATAACTGCGTATGTGTGCGCATTATAAAATCGGTACGCTTAGTAGTGCAAATTGTATGGCATTTGGCGAATTAGGAAAGCATAGTATTTTGAAGGATATTGAAATGAGAATGTTATTATTTTGGATAAGGATTGTTATAAGTAAAACTTCAAAGTTATCACACATTGTTTATGACATAATGAAAATGATGTTTGATCTTGATGTATACCGTTCCCCTTGGTTAGTCAAGATAAAGAATTCAATAGATAAACTGGGATTGTCGTATTTGTGGGATAGCATAGAGAGCAAAGACCCAAAGTGGCTTGAATTGACAATAAAACAACGGTTAAATGACGTCTACTCTCAAAATTGGCATTATGAAGTAAACCGTAATTCACATTGTTTGAATTATCGCATTTTTAAACAAACATGTACTTTCGAAAAATGCCTCATGAAATTACCATTTAAGCATAGAGTAATAATTTGTAAATTTAGATGTGGAAATCATCGTCTGCCAATTGTTTCCGGTAGATATTCAAACGTGGATAGATCACAACGATTTTGTACTTTGTGCAATCATTCTAAACTTGGGGATGAATTCCATTACCTATTTGAATGTACGGAATTTGAACTAGCAAGGAAGAAATTCCTCGATAACTACTTTAAAAAACGGCCGGACACTATCAAAATGTATAAATTGTTTAATTCCCCTTTGCCGTCGACATTGTTGAAGCTATCCAAATTCTGCAGCATCATTATGGACAGATTTAAATAAATATTGTGTATATTTTTGTATATTATTGTACATACGACAAAGAATTATCACTGCTTGTATTTCAATATTGAAAATCAAACATTAAGTGTAAAATCTAAAATTTTTGATTTTCACAGTGATAAATCTGAAACTGAAATAATTTGTAACTAATTCATTTAGTGCCTTTAATTGATTACTACATCACCTGCATATAAATTTATAACAAACTTACAATTAGAGAACATTACTTTGTAAATATTAGATGTTTTCATTATACTTTGTAAATATTATATGCATGATTATACTTTGTACATATTGTATATAACCATGTGACATTATTCAATGAGACATTCTTATATTGTTATCCTCAATACCCTTGTTATAAGGATATTAATAAATTTCATTTCATTTCATTTCATTTCATTTCATTTCATTTCATTTCATTTCATTTCATTCATTTCATTTCATTTCAGTCAGCTGATTTATTTCCGAAAATAGTGTTGTTGCTAGGCTAAAAATAGCCGAGTCATTCACATTAAGCCAGCAGCAACAACAACAACTGCAACAATAAATATATGGGGAACCCCCTGTGCAATTTGCATTGTGACGTCAGGACTGTAATTGCGCGCATTAACTGAGGAGGACATCGCGCGCTGCCCATTCACTTTGTACAAGAAAATTGTCCAGTGGTCGGTCTTTTGCACAGCTCTATGGGCGCGGCTAAGTCAGAGCCGTATTATACATAGAAGTATGAATAAACAAACCAACCCGGTATTATATGGCTCTGGCGCGTATATAAAGTACGGTACCGTACCGTATACGGTGCGCGTACGGTACCGGTATATTGCGCGTATTTAATTTATATACGCGTAGCGTACCGTAAACGCGTACCGCGGTACGGTACGTAGCTCAACCAGTAACGGATATCACCTACCCAAATTGATGCATAAAGACGTTATGACGTGACTATCTAATTGTTTTTATTTTCATAACTGGAAGAGGAATGTGCGTCTTATATCGACTTTATCATCTCCTTTATAAAATTGATAAACCTCAGTGACATAATAATCGCGAAAAAGTGAGAAATTAGTCTTCAAAATGGCATCTAGTGACAAAGATTTTCAAAATTTCAAGATGTAAAAAAAAAAAAAATATGCGACGGATCTGGAATGTATCCATTATTTACACAGAAAGATGTTTGACCTCTCTCGCGTTTTCTGTCGATTACGTGCAAAGTCAATACTGAGCGGATACCAGGATACATAGCAACTACGCAAGCCTTCCTTAAAATCATTAGTTGTCCCGTTTCCGGGATTATTTATTATAAACGATACCTTACTAGTCACTAGTGTCGTGCATGCTAGCCTAAGTCTAAGATCCTGACTCTGAGCTACCACGCCGTGATTCCATTCCGCCTCTAAAATCAATAGGTGATATTTCCGACACAAATCAGAAGATGGTCTAAAAAAGTGACGCAAATTTCTAAAAACAAGATATCCGCGAGCTAAATTCATCTTGGTGAAAAGAACTGTCTTTTTTCCCCTTTAAATTTAACGTAATGACTTGAACTTTTCGGGTTGCATTCCGAAAATAGAAAACCACCGCGCATACGCTTGCACAGCGCGCGTACTGCGCGCAGTAAGGAAGTAGGTCACTTTTCAGGGGTGAACGTTGTGCATAATCTGCCTCGGGATGCTGAGAGAAAAGGTGACGCCGTGCGCGCGCGGATATGGATGCCAAAACTGTAATTACAGTGCAGTGCAGCTACCAATATCAATAGCTCTAATTGCATCTTGAAAATTGACAATCGACGCGACAAGCTTTTTTTTTTTTAGATAGGCTGAATAATGACTTTTGGGGACAAAATGCAAGAGTCTACCTTTCCTTTGGTATCATTTCTTGGAGTTCAAGGCTATTGATCTATTTATGTTCTTGTGTATTTTTATAATTTATCGCTGTTATTCCCGTTGGTTCATCTCGGATAAGCGTCGAACTAGGACGAGCAGACTGATCAGTCGCGACTCAATCGGAGACAAAGACAAATAGCCTCAATAGACTCAAATTACGAGGGAGAGTTCAAGTTGACAGACAGCCAAGAGAAAGTTGAAAATTAGCATCAAAGAAAAGACTTGTAATTTACCGACAAACGACGTAGACTAAGACTAGAAGTCTAGTCTAGACAATCTAGTACGGTAATTGAACTTGAAGTTTAAACCAAGACTCAAGTCAAGACAAGAGTCTAGCTATACCAAGACGTAGCCGTAGGTAAGTACCGTCTAACCGACATAATTATAATATCTTTATTCTTAGTCTTAATTACCCTTACACTTCCAGTTTACATGGTGGCAGCGATAAACACGGCATTGGCCATTGACATGTGGTTGTTGCGGAAAAACTCAAAAAGGGGAGCTACCAAGTTCCATATCATGGAGAGATACGGCCGAGACCCCACCATATTATTACAGAGATGCAACAACGCAGTCAGTCGCCAATTAAAACACTAATATGTTAAAGTGGCAAACTTATATACACTATTGATTCAATTGATTTTCGGTATTTGGACATTATTTGTTATGCTCTTTCTGAAAATGAAGTCCAAATTTGAAAATTCCCCAAAAAGATGTAATGACATCATTGATGACATCATACTTCACCACTCTAAATGAGGCATATAGAGTAAACTGTAATTGTAAACTAAATAGCCTAAATACATGTAAACTACAACTACAATCTAGATCTAGTATTCTAGAGACTTGTCACTTGAAATAATTGTAAGAGAACAATTTATTTCTCATCAGGTTAATGGTCCAGTTGGGTGTTTTTGGTTAGATGTTTTTCTTCTTTTTATAAATTATAATGATTTAAAAGTTTAAAAAGCACGAAAATAGTCAAAAAGGTGCTCTAAAACACAAAAAACAGCTTGAACGGGGGTTAAAGGAGTAGTAGTTAGTACAGTTTTGGTATAAAGGCTGAGCTTTAGTAACAAACCTGCACAATAACATTACAACTTATACTGTAATACTAATACTAGTAACTCCGCAATGCTCGAAAGGTACTATAGACAATTACAAACGACTAAGTAAAAAGGCATGTTATCATTTTTTTTAAAGAGCCATTAATTATTAAAACACAAGAGGGCGCTCTCTGAAAAAGCATTGGTTTCAACAATTTTTCATACAAAATTATCCATGTTTTGTTGAAATAATGATTAAATAGAGAGATTATCAACATTTAAAACAATATTTTGAAAAATTTTGAAAAAGTGTTTACAAGCATTCTTTAAATAAATAAAAAGTCATTTAATTTATCCACAGATTTTCTTCCGATCTGATAGTGATATATTTATTGATATTTCAGCAGTGTCTGAACCGATTTTGATCAAATAAAGTTAATTATGTCATTAAAATTGTATGCTCTTTCAAATTTTACACTCAAATCAAATACAATTTTAAGGTCCATGTCCTGTTTCATGTGGAATTGCACAATTAGCTAATTTGCATTTAAAACAAATAAGATCAGAGGTCACTTTCAATCTAGGAATAGTACAACAGTGATTAAACCATTGTTTTAGGGTATTTGGAGATAAGGAATCTATTTCAGGTGCTCATTTGCAAGTGCCATATGGGCAACACCTAAATCAAAGATGCTGCCCCTAATTTGCATATTTATGAATATTATTGTTTTTTCAGTGGCTAAACCTCTAGCATGTCTAATAAGCAATAAACAGGATTATTTTTCAGTCATGTTTTAAAATAAGATATCGAGATGATTATTTTTTACTTTAAATTATTGGAATACGCAACTAAAAATCACAATTTAGTTAATAAAATTATTATAAAATAAATGCGGTCAAAGTTGCGAATTTCTCTCCTTTAAATAGCCAGAGGCGGCCATCTTGAATGTATGTGGGTTGCCATGGTAATATGTAACAATTTAAGTATCAGAAACGGCAAATGAATGAGAAATGTTCTGGAACGCTTTCGATTGTGGTCAAAATCAATCTTACATCAAATATGTAAAATGTCACTTTTAATGTTCTATGAAACTTTCACAAATAATTTAGAAGAACTTATGATAATAAGTTTGAAGTCTCATCACCTTTAAGAAAATTCTTAAGAAGTTAATGGATCACTTTAAATGTTTTGTTTGAATATATGTGAGTTAATGTATTCAATTATTCATGCCACACTGTAATTTTGAATTAAATGTATTGTTTTATAGTTGTCTTCCTACCAACAAATTCAAACCCATCATAACAATCCAAGACAATATTCATAAAACACATAAATGTTTTGTCCACTTCAAATTATGAACT
This sequence comes from Echinarachnius parma, assembly GCA_037951105.1. Taxonomy (NCBI): domain Eukaryota; kingdom Metazoa; phylum Echinodermata; class Echinoidea; order Clypeasteroida; family Echinarachniidae; genus Echinarachnius; species Echinarachnius parma. The sequence goes on from JBAMJV010007781.1 coordinate 22,297, forward strand.
CTTTAGAACAGAATCAATATGCGTACGACGCAATAAGGGCTATGGAACATCAGCGCAAGCTCCCCTAAGGCCCTATAGCTCCCCGAAATTTTCGGCCCAACATCAGCTAATATGCTGGCACAATCATAGGACAGGAATGATGCCATTCGTGTAAATGACCTCGGCCCCTCTTTCCTTGAAGTAATTGCCTTTCGGCTCACGCCCATCAATGCATCCCGTACCGTAGCCAGATTCAATATTATTCGGATTTTAAAGAGGTGTGCTTAACACTTTCAGCCTGCGAAAAAAAAATCTCGGTGTAACTTGTTTTTGTTTGTTAATGTTTTAATTTTCAGGTAATGGATGAGTAAAATTGAGTAGGTACAGTATGTGTGTGGGGGGTGGGTAACTTAAGCCCGTCATACCGCACAGAGCCATTCGTTAATATAGTAATTTTGTGTACGTTCAATGCGATCAAAAATAGATACACGAGGGCTTGGTGCAATTTAATTAGCGCCAAAATCCCTGAAAGAACCCGCGACATTCATAAGTGTGCTAACTTCTAATGAATCTACTCATGAGTTCAAACGCAAACATAATAAATACATACCTGTTTAATGTTTGTAGAGTAGACTGAAAAAACCATATACATGTATATGGTTTGTCACCTCTGCAGGCAACTTTAATACTGGACGATATGTAACAATACGCACACTACATTCACATCTAACCAAGATCTGTTTACACGCAACAGTCTGTCATGGGATGTATCGAGTTCAAGGGCGCTCACGTGGAACCCTTTGACTATCATTTGCATGCCCAAGCCGACAACTCCGGTCTGGGCAGACATTCAGACGATGTCCGCGAGAGCTTGTCCTGACGGCGGAATGTCCGGCCGACATCAGCAACAGCCTCGACGGGCTGCCGACATCCATCACAGCGATACCATTCGATCCCGAAGTCGCTGTCAGCAGGGCCAAACCAGTTCTTCGACTCTACCACGACCTGTCCGAGTCCGAGCTCCATGGGCATATGGTAGCGTTGTCAGAGCTGTTTAGCGACGGAGAGCGTTCTCTGCCTGGTGATGTTGTTCCCGGTGTGTAAGATGTCCATCCCTTTCATGGCACCCTCTACGGGAGACGTAAGATCGAACCGGACCAGGACGAGAAACCAAAGGTGGTGCTGACGTCCCCGGTTTGACGGATCCTTGAGATACGTAGTTGACGATCCCGATGGATATTCCTTCGGCGTGGGCCGCCTTTCCTCGCGGTAATGAAGAACTTATGCCTGACGATACCATCTGGACAGGAAAGAAAGAGTTGATGAACAGCTACTTGAACGTGAGGTCGATAGACCAGCATGCCATCAAAGTAAGATAATTTATCTTCCCCTTCCCAACTCACTCCTTTTCATTCAATACTTTCTTCGTTTCTCCTCCTCCTGCTCCTCCTTTATTTCTCTTCTCTTCTTTTATTTATGTATTTTTAATAAATTATTAGATTTGCTTGTAAATAAAATTTTACTTTCAAAAGACAAACTTACTCTAATTGTTCTTTATGAAATTTCTTGAAAAGCAGTATGTGAGTCTAGGCTACATTGTAGGCGTACAATCATGGGCGTAGAGACACGTACAGTACTTCTCGGGGGGGTGGGGGGGGGTGCTGAGGTCTTTTTCCAAAATTTTCGCATTTTTCTCCTAACAAGAAAAGAAAAAAAGGCCTCGCTGCTTTGATACCAGAAAATGACATGTTTTCAACTGTTAATTCCAATAAAAAGAATTTGCCGAATATGAGACGATTTTGCCCACAAATAACATGACACTACTGACCTGAATGTAACATGATTTTGCCGGATTATGATATGATTTTGTGACATGGATTTGTCCGAATATGACATAATTTGCCCACATTGTAGGTGTGTTTTTTCCGAATATGGCTGTTTTCCAAACTCCAGAGGGGAATGGGGGAAGGGGGGGGGGGGGGGGGCTGCATCACGTATCACCCAGCCCCCGGCCTCCTTTTCATACAATATAATACTTTCA